>LPNX010632464.1:882371-926688 GCA_001517045.1 Pseudotsuga menziesii
TTTGGACAAATTTTAGTTTAGTCCCTATGGTTTTTTATTAGACAAGAAAGTATTCTATTTCAATTTCAATACAAAGTTTCCTTGATGGACTTAACCATTGTCACACTTTGTTTAGAATGATTACCCATTGCATAAACTATCTCATTTTCCTACATTCACATGTCCCAATTCATTGAGGACAATTTTCAAAAACTAAAATCAACACTTTGCTCAGATCATCTACTATTGTCTTCCAATTTGCAATAACCTCATAATATTGTGTTCGAGTACACAGGATACTTCCAAAGTTCGAACACCTAGAGCAGCCACTCACAAAAACATATCGCAAATAAACACAACGATGTTTCATGTGGTTTAAACCCTCGAAAGGGAAACACTCCATGACCCCAGCCAAATATCTACTTGAGGCAATTTATTATGCAAAAAAAGAAAGTTACAACTGATATTCTCATAATTGATCAACTAGACAATGACCCTCCATGATCTTTAAATAGATATCATGGACCAATTGGGTGTTAAGCCACATATCACAGGTAGTTATGATCTAAGAGAATATGAATTGTTGTATCACTCTATTTCTAGAACATATCATCACCGTCGAATTAGATATTTACAAATTTATAATAATGCATACTAAAGAAACACACTTTTCTTAATGGATATATTATAACAAGTTGATCTTAACTAACTCCTAAGTGTCAAAATATCCTAACATCCCCCCTTAAGAACAACTTCGGATAGGATTGAAGGATTTACAAAAGTGACACTATTAGGATAATGAACGAGGCACTAGAACCTATCCCCCCTTAATGAAAATTTCTTGAACTCCTAACATAGATTGAAGTTTAGAAAAATCAATTCAGTAAGAGACTTGGTGAAGATGTCTGCAACTTGATCATCTGTGGGGCAAAATAACACTTAAAGAATGCAACAATGAATAATATTTGTGATGAAGTGCATATGTATCTCAATGTGTTTGTTTCATTGATGTTGAACTGAATCTTTGGCAAGATTGATGGAATTTTTATTGCCGCACCAAAGTGGAGTAGGTTGATGCTGCTCAAATAAAAACTCTGAAAGGATCTTTCAAAGCCATAAAGCTTCCTGACTGGAATTAACTGCAACTCAATATTCTACTTCTGTTGAAGAAAGAGAAAGAGCTTGTTGTTTCTTACAAGCCCAAGTGGTAGGTCCAAAGCCCAGACTAAAAATATAACCTACGGTAGACTTTCAATCATTAGGATCGTCGACCCAATATGAATCAGTGAAAACAATCAACAAAGGAATCCCTTATGTACTGTAATGAATCCCAAACTTATTTGTACCACAAATATATCAAAGTATTCTTTTTGTAATAAATTTTATGAATTGAATGTAACAATATTCTATCCATATCAAATATAATCAACCATTTTCAGGAGGAATAGGAAAAACCACAGTATTCAACATTGTATATCAACATTTCGAATCCAAAACAGGATCCATCATCAGGACATTTTGTCGAGTAATATGAAGGGCGAAAAATCTGAATATATAGTGATGGGATGCGGCGACAAGAAGAAGTCAATTCATGGAGTTCATGGATAGAAAAATCGACTAAAACCCTAAATTGTCTTAAGGTAGATTTTGTAAAAAACAAATAAAGCATTGAAATTGTTTATTATTTAAATAAAAAATTGATTTTAATTTATTAACCAATATTTTAATTATAATTTTAGTTTAAACTAAAAAATGTGTATTTTTAATATAGTTTTATCAAAGTGTAGGTCCTGATGATGGATCCTGTTTTGGATTCGAAACGTCGATATACAATGTTGAATACTGTGGTTTTTTCGATTCCTCCTGAAATTAACCACCACAGAAGTCTTGCTACAGAAATCAACCATTTATTTAATAATTTTGAATCTAAAAGAAAAGAAATACAATACACAATTGAAATAATTTCTATTTGTACATTGCAAAATTATTAAGTTAGTTATTACACCTATGACATCAAGTTTTTAAAAAACATTGTAGGAAAATTGCTAAAAAATACAATTTTCACTAAAATACGCAAAATTGATTTTTATATGTCTTTAATATGAACCATCAAATGTCCAACTTGATCACAAATATAAATCAATTATCCTCACTATTGTTGTCTAAATTTGAAAGTTTTAACTAATCACTTGTGTTTAAAAGAGGCCCAAAGTAACTAAAAATGAACACAATATTGTATTTATAATTTTGTGTCTTTCATATAAACCATGAATTGTCCTTACCAGGCCTTGTTGTCGGGACCCATCTTTTTTTTGTTACTCCCTATGTTTCGCTTATGTGTGGGTGTTAGATTTTGTTAAATGTTAGAACTGCGTTCTAGATATAGCTAACAACCACCTAATCTTACATAGGAGTTTAGTAACTTCCAAACTAATCTTTCTTGTTTGTTGGGCTTCCTCAATACTAAAATTGAGGACCCTATCATGTATTTTGGTCAAGGGAGATCGATAGATCACCTCTTCTCCTGTAGGAGTTTTGGTTTTGAAATACTTGACATACTTGTGTCTTTCTCACAATATTCAAATACTTTAAACGTTAAATGTTTTAATATATTGGATTTAATTTCAAAGCATTTATCATAAAACAAAATTCAAAATTTATAATTTATTAACTCATAAAAATTAAATAAAATTCAACAATTTCATTTTCAAATTATTCCAAAAATATAAAAAATCAAAATAATTAAATAAATCTAATAAATTAAACTTCGCATCATCATTACCATCATCATTTTGATTTTTTTAGATAACTAAACATATCACAAATTAGAATCTCCCAACCACCCAATTCCCAATAGTGGTTATCGTATTATGAACATCTACACTTATAATATAACAACCGAACAAAGACAACACTAAAACTACCACATTTACAATTTGTTAAGACCAAACATAGACATTGTATATCCAACATTCATAAATATAACACATTTAGTCCCTATGGTTTTTTATTAGACAAGAAAGTATTCTCTTGCAATTTCAATACAAAAGTTCCTTGGTTGCCTCAACCATTGTCACACGTTTTTTAGAATGATTACCCATTGCACAAACTATCTCATTTTCCTACATTCCCATGTCCCAAAGCCATTTAGGAAAATTTTCAAAAACTAAACTCAACACTTTGCTCAGATCATGTACTATTGTATTTGGATTTGCAATAACCTCGTAATATTGGTTTGGTTTATATTTCTGCAGGTGTTCATCTTGAGTGGAGACAATAGGAGATCCTACGATGTTGTATCTCCTATTGTCTCCACTTGTAATATTGTGTTCAAGTACACAAGATACTTCCAAAAGATCAATCACCTAGAGAAACCACTCACACAAACATATCACAAATCAACACATCGATGTTTTCACATGGTTTAAACCTTCGAAATGGAAACACTCCATGGCCCCAACCAAATATCTACTTGAGGCAGTTCATTACGCAAAAGAAAGAAAGTTACAAATGAGCTTCTCATAATTGATCAACTAGCCAATGACCCTCCATGATCTTTTAATAGATATCATGGACCAATTGGGTGCTAAGCCACAAATCAAAGGTAGTTATGGTCTAAGAGATTATGAACCGTTGGATCACTCTATGTCTAGAACATATCATGACCATCGGATTATATATTTACAAATGCATACTAAAGAAGCACACTTTTCTTAATGGATATATTATAACAAGTTGATCTTAACTAAATCCTAAGTGTCTAAATATCCTAGCATCCCCCCTTAAGAAGTACTTGGGATAGGATTGAATGATTTACAAAATTGACACTATTAGGAGAAGGAATGAGGCATTAGAGCCTATCCCCCCTTAATGACAAGTTCCTGAACTCCTAATATAGATCAAAGTTTAGAAAAACTTACTTCTGTAGGAGACTTGGTGAAGATGTCTGCAACTTGATCATATGTAGGTAAGAATATCACTTAAAGAATGCAATCATGAACAAGCTTTCAAATGAAGTGCATATGTAGCTGAATTTTTTTGTTACATTGATGTCGAAATGGATCTTTGGCGAGCTTAATGGTGCTTTGATTGTCACAACAAAGTGGAGTAGGTTGTTGCATCTCGAATCCAAACTATGAGAGGGTCTGTCGAATCCATAAAGCTTCATGACTGGAATTAATTGTAGCTCAATATTCTTCTTATGCTGAAGAAGAAGAAAGAGCTTGTATTTTATTACAAGCCCAGGTGACAAGTCCAGAGTCCAATCTAAAAACATACCCTGCAGTATCATTTCGATCATCAGGATTGTCGATGCAATCAGAATCAATGAAACCAATCAACAAAGGAGTCCCCCTTGTATTGTAATGAATCCAAAACTAAATTGTACCCCGAATATATTCAAGTATTATTTGTGTTGCTTTCTAGTGATTTTTCTAAGGTGTTTGCATATATAGGGAGACATGACCAATGACAAAATAAATATTAGGACGGGAATGAGTCAAGTATAAGAGACTACCAACAAGTTGAAGATACAAGGTAGAATCTACTTCATGTGAAGTGAAAGTGGCAAAAAGTTTGACTCTAGAATGGAAGGGAGAAGGGGCTGGTTTAATTTTACTCCAAGCTTCTTCCAGTTTGATACCTTGTAAATATTCAGTGGGGGTGCAATTAATTATGTAATTTGCACAATTTATGGCTTCATCCAAAAATTGAAGACTTAGTCTCTTAGCTTGAATCATACAATTAACCATTTATTTTAAAGTGTAATTATTCCGTTTAGCTACACCGTTTTGTTGTGTAATATATGGAACAATCTGTTGTTGTTGGATTCCATGTCTGTGCAAAAAGTAGTGAACTTGTTGTTAACATATTCTCCCCCATTATGATATCTTAACTTAAGAATTTGATGACCAAATTGTTTTTCAACAAGGGCCTTATAGGACAAGAACATGTTAAATACTTCACTCTTAAGTTTTAGAAAATAAACCCAAGTGTGTCTGTAGTAATCATCAATGAAGGTTAAGAAATATTTGAAACCTAAAAAGGAAGCAGATGTAAGAGGACCACACAAGTCACTATCCACAATATCCAAAGGGGTCTAGGTGTGCCAAGAGGCACGTTTGTCAAAATTTTCCGAATTATGTTTTTTGAGTACACAACCGGAACAAACACCATCCCTGCAAGATACTAGTGGAAGACCTGTCATCATATTTTCTTTACATTGTTGTTGCAATGAGAGATAATTTAAATGTCCAGGTTTCTCATGCCAAATTTTTCTCAAGTCATCACTATGAGAAACAAAAATTGAAGGAAAAGGTGATGACCCAAAGTTGTTAAATTTTTACAACCTGGTAATATCGTCAATAATTCTGGTAACTAGCACATTCTTAGGATCTTTAAAATCCTTTATTACAACTTGATGAGGTATAAACGTTACATTTTTACCTTCACCATAATGAGTGATTTGATAGACTAACAATAAATTGTAGGAAATTATTCGAACACATAGTACATCACTAAAATGACCATTATCTACTTGAATTGTTCCAGATCCTACAACACTTAGAGATCAATCATCACCAATAAATATTTTTTTGGTGTTACATTCATGCATAGTATAAATATGGCGTGTTCCTTAGCCATATGATAAGATGCTCCAGAATCAATGAGTCACTCATCTGAAGTAGAAGAATAAGATGCAGTATAGGAAAAACAAGAAGCGCAAAGTGAATGCCCATGAGATGTAGATTCTGAAGATGAATCAAGTGGTGCTTCTTTATTGTTGCTTCCAACGCTTCCATCTTCTTGAAACATTTATATTCATCATTATTATCTTTCCCGTAATAGTTGCAATGACACTCAGTCCTTTTACCTTTTGGCTTGGTTGCTTTGCCCTTTTTTTTTAAATGTGATGACTAAGAGGGTTTGGGACCCTTGTTTGGCTTATTATTGCAAGTATTTTTCTTCTTGGGATTCTTGGACTTTTGTTTATGTTGTGTCAATAAGTATTTCCCAGATGTATCTGCATTGATGTATGAGCTTATCTTGCTCTCTAATCAAGGAATTAAAAAATGATTAAAGAGTAGTATCTTTATAGAAAGTTGGATCCAATTATTCTTTCATGGAGTAAAATGTAGATACAAAAACAGAATATGCAAGTCCAAGTTTGGAAAGAATATGATAAATGCATTGCTCGTCTTCCCTTTTAACTTTTCATTCTACACATAAGATTCTATGAGTTTGTATTTAGCTACGTAACCTTGAATGTAGGAAAAAACAATTAGATTTAAGGAAATCAACTCAATTTCAAGATGATGACCTTGAATTTCATTGTGTTTACCAAACCAAAATTCCAATTTTTCTCAAGCTTTATTTGGTTCATCAATTCTAGATAGGTGGAATTGCAAATCAATAGAGATTTCCATCCCAATCAATCCACGAGCTTCATCACATTTCGTTACCCATTTTATTTTCTTATTATCATCAATGGGCTTGGTTTCTTTCCCTGATTTAATTAGGTAAAGTCCCCTACTTCATAGAACATCCTCCATGTTGGGATTATTAATTAATCATCCATTTGACCACATAGTCTATTACTATGTTTCTTAGCTTAAGAGGTCATTATCATTTCACTAGTGCATGGGGGACACCCCTTGGGGCCACCTACAACTCACTGTGCATGTATGCATGATTTGAGGAGCTCCAAGGACCAATCCCTATAATTTAGGAACCCACTCTGAGTGCCACCAGTAGTTTCCAGGAGTTAACCCTAGTCGGTGTTCAATTATGTACATTTATGCTTCAATTCCCATGAGTTAGTTCACTCACAATCATCCTAACACCAGTTTGCATGATTTAAGGGAGGTAGGGAGAATTTTCTCACCTAACTACTTCAGTTAACTGGTTGTGAACTGATTGAGTGATTCGTATTTGCATTATTGAGCTCTAGTGGTATTTTCCCTCACCGAGTTAGCTTCGAAGTCAGCCCGGGTTGGTAGATTTGAATCCTATATTAGGAATTCAAATTCTCCTATTTATAACACCATTGTATTACATATTCCATACTAAATAATGGATGTAATTTAATTCTTCCAATTACTTTTCTGATGTGTGTTTAATTTTCCATGAATTATTGATCAATGTTTATTGAATTATCTCTCTCTTCTACAACCTTCATTATCCATTGAATTCATGTAGGCCTGAAGATCCTATGCTTCATTAAATTTAACAATCCATGTGAGATTTCCTTGAGAAGTAGTTGGAACCGGTAAGTAAAATATCACATGGGTTGGCCATAATACAAAAAAAAGGTATTCAAAAGAGAAACCAATGGTTTGGATGCAAGGCTCTCAAAAAAAATAGGCTGTTTAAAAGAAATGACACTGAAAACTGACTCCAAATGAGGAAGCTTTGGTTAAATATGACCCCAAGAGAGACATGGCAGGTAGAGGATTGACCCAACTGAAAAAATATCCCCCCTCTTCCCAAACTCAACCTTTAAACGCACTTTACAATAGTGTTGCGTTATGTGAACCACTTTTGTAAAATAAGTGAATTTCACTTTTATACTGATGTTACTTCAAATATTGCATGCAAAAACTAAAAGACTTTAAGTGACTCACTTTTATAATTCGAGTTACACTTTTACAATAAAGTATATTAAAAATAGAAATTACATGCAATTTTAGAAAAGTAAATAACAAGAAGAATTGAACTCGAGACCTCTTATAGAATAAAGAAACTTTTATCCAAGTGAGCTAATATTAAAAGGTACGTAAAATATGGAGAGGATGGGTTTTTTTTACTCTTATAACTCATAGTGTGTGCTTTCTTTTTTTTCCTACAAATCACTTCACATAAACTAAAACTAAAAACTAAAAAAAAATTAAGCCACACTTTGGGATTAGTCCTCGTTATCTTTCCTGGAATGTCTAAGTTTTCCAACTATTTTTTACTAACCACGATCACAAAAGGTGCACGAAAAAAAGCATACACAGTAGAGAAAAAAACATTTCCCTTTTGTTTCTGATTTGTTGCAATTGCACAAGGTGCAAAACAAAGAGAATATGCAGACAGGGAAGGAAACAATCCAGGGAAAAAAAAAAGCTACATTTAAAAATATGAGAAATTACTTTTTAAAAAATGTCACTATAACAATATACCTTCATATCTGATGAAATGGTCATATCTGGGGCAAACGGAAACCATTTTCGATCAAAAGAAATTGTTTTCCAATGGAAACAGCACTCCGGATGCAATGGAACACATCTCATAGCCTAGAAATGTACAAAAATTTCAGAACCAGAAACCATTTCCAAATTTTGGCACCATCAATTCAAGATCTAGATCATCAACGGAAGCAGCTCTTCATAAACGCTTTGATACCATGTTTGAGTACACATGATACTTCCAAAAGACCAAAAACATAGAGAGTCCACTTACATGAATAGATCTCAAATCAACACATTGATCTTTTCACGTGGTTTAAACCCTCGAAAGGGAAACACTCCGCGACCCCAACCAAATAGCTACTTCAGGAAGTTTATTACGCAAAAGAAATAAAGTTACAAATGAGATTCTCATAATCGATCAACTAGTCAATGACCCTCCATGCTCTTTAAATAGATATCATGGACCAATCGGGTGTTAATCCACAGATCAAAGGTAGTTATGATCTAAGAGAATATGAATAGTCAGATCACTCTATGTCTAGAACATATTGTGACCATTGAATTAGATATTTACAAATGCATACTAAAGAAACACACTTTTCCTAACGAATATATTATAACAAGTTGATCTTAACTAACTCCTAAGCGTCTAAATATCCTGACATATTGAGAGTGCTTCTCAATATGACATAGGTGAAATACTTGAACAAGGAAGACACCCAATGGATTTCCATTCAGAAAACATTGAAAAAAACTAAGTTAAACCACAACACATACGGAAAAGAGTTTTATGCATTGGTGCATGCCCTTAAGCAATAGAGGGATTACATCTTGGGTAAGGAAACCATTTTGCATACTAACTACCATCCAGTATTTTTCTAAATTTTTAATTTAAAATAGACGGAAAATTTCATCTCAAGTGTCCATCTTACATACAACAATTTTATTTGGTCATGAAATACAAGAAATGGAATTTCAATAAGGTAGCATATATGTTGAGCTTCCCCCTTTTCCAGATTATGAATGTCCATTTTGCAATTTATGATTCCTAGAAACAACTTTCTGAGAAAAAACATTTTCGTACATATCTAGTAGGCTATCCAACACCCCACAAAGGTTAACCAAACCCCATTCTTATATTAATTAGTGCATGATGGTTGGATCTATAAAATTAACCAACTGTGTGTGCCCAACACCCTACATCATTTTATGTTGTTATGGGAAGCACACACCTCTTCATATGGGGGTGATTTTGTCAAGCTCAATATGCTTTAGCATATTGAACGTCACTTATTCTATGCCTCTATGAAAAACCAAGTGTAATATTTAATATACCAATGTTTTTTTACATCTAGAGCATCCAGCCAACTATAAAATGGGTTAATATCAACCTCTATCCATCCATTCTTGACATTGGGAATCCATATCCATGGATTTTTTGAGTGATTTACCCACTACATTCTAAAATCACGAATGAATAATTTTAGTTTTCAGTCATTTCTAAAAAATGGCCATCTTTATGCCATGTACCAAAACCACTTGTACACAACAAGAAACATAGCACTTACTCTCTAATGTTTGGCCTCCATTTGGATTGCCTCCTAACATTATATTTGATTAGAACTCCTGATTTCTTATCACTTTGTAGAAAACACTTTGGTGATTATTAGGATGTTAATTGCATTTTTCTACAACTTTTCACCCTCAAATAGATCGGTGGATGAAGGTTGTGAATCATATATTAGTACATGCACTTTGTATATATTATACCAATATTAAATAATGGGACACATATTTACAAGTACTATAACACACCCATACCAAGGTAGTGAATACATCAACATAGTACTATCCATTTGAAGCATGCTATGGGTATTAGTCCTTGGATCCTTATGAGCTACCAATCACTCTTAAATACATTATCTCCTCAAACTATAAATGTGAACAACATCAGGATTAATCCTTTGCTCAAAAAAGGGAACACATTCATTCATAGTTGCAACAACTCTAGTAACTTCATATGCACCATACAAGACCTTCAAGGATCACCATGGAGTTCCAATGAAATATCATGTTGGGGATGAAGTTGGTTAGAACTCATCACATAGTAGTTCAAAGGACAATAACACCATAAAATAAAACCTATATATTATGGGCCATACATCATTGTTTAGAATATCAATGATAATGCATATCATCCACAACTTCCCTCATAATTGAGAATTCATGATGTGGTGAACATAAATAACCTTTAGCCATATGAACCTTGTCTTTTGGAAGATTACATGTAGATATCTCAGTCAACATATAACATCTTATATTATCATTCCCTTTTGCGGAAGAAGAATTATTGTATGTATACATCAAATCCACTCATCATCAACACCATTCTTCTTATCTCATGAGACACAAAGGATAACTCCCAACCCAAGCCAAATGGTCCTCACAATCCATGTTCAAATCCGCATTCTCTGGTCTCATTTAAAAAGTCGAAATACTTTCAACTAATTAGGGAGGAATTGACATGGAACATGAGGGCATGATCACCAATATGGATGCCTCAACAAAAACACACATACCTTGATGATGATTTTCTTTCTTTCTAGTAGCACATAGAGATAATTAGTTTCATCTAATTTCATCCTTCAAGTTGTGTTCATATACATTAGTTGCTTTTTCTTTCAAGCCTTGCCCTACATTCATTTAGAGTAAGTTTTCTTATCCTAGGTGCTAGTAGTCCTTACGATCTCAACCAAACAAATCTATTATTTAGTTGCAAAATTCCACTTCTTCACATAGCCACAATTACATAATAGTTGGAATGTAAATATAATAAGTGTAAGATAATTACACACAAATATTACGAGGAAACCTCAATAGCTACTTATTATTAGGTTTTAGTAGCTCGCTCTCTCTCTCTCTCTCTCTCTCTCTCTCTCTCTCTCTCTAGCTACTTATTATTAGGTTTTAGTAGCTCTCTCTCTCTCTCTCTCTCTCTCTCTCTCTCTCTCTCTCTCTCACTCATATTATCCTTATTTAAAAGAAATCTATGGTTGATCTGTCTATCTTCTCCCTCACCCTCTTTTAATTGTCGTCCCTAATTGAAAAAATATTATCGAGCTCTCTATCTTGACTTATTTGTATACTCGTGTTGAAACTGTAATATCTAAGTGATATGTAGGGTTGAAATTAATCCTAGTCTAAGTAATTAATGTAGTAGATGCACTTTATTATAATCAATAGTTAAGTATAATAATTTTCACTTTATGCTAAAGTGAATTGCAAAATAGAAAATTACTTTTTGAAATATCGTGAACCACTTCAAGCATGTTCATAGTAAACATGTGTGGAAGTTCCCATCTAAGCTCTATTTCTCAACATTTAGTTTATTGTTTCTTTAAGATAGTAGTTATCTTGAGTGGACCCATTGTAAAACTATAAAAGGCCTTTGGCCAAATCAATCTATCTTGGGTTTTTGGCTTTCTTTTTTGATTTTATAAGATTTATTTGTAATACTTGGTAGAAATCTCCTTATTTAAAAGAAATCTATGGTTGATCTGTCTATCTTCTCCCTCACCCTCTTTTAATTGTCGTCCCTAATTGAAAAAATATTATCGAGCTCTCTATCTTGACTTATTTGTATACTCGTGTTGAAACTGTAATATCTAAGTGATATGTAGGGTTGAAATTAATCCTAGTCTAAGTAATTAATGTAGTAGATGCACTTTATTATAATCAATAGTTAAGTATAATAATTTTCACTTTATGCTAAAGTGAATTGCAAAATAGAAAATTACTTTTTGAAATATCGTGAACCACTTCAAGCATGTTCATAGTAAACATGTGTGGAAGTTCCCATCTAAGCTCTATTTCTCAACATTTAGTTTATTGTTTCTTTAAGATAGTAGTTATCTTGAGTGGACCCATTGTAAAACTATAAAAGGCCTTTGGCCAAATCAATCTATCTTGGGTTTTTGGCTTTCTTTTTTGATTTTATAAGATTTATTTGTAATACTTGGTAGAAATCTCCATTACATTATATGATTTACCTTTTGGAGCTACATATGACTTTAACTTTGGGAGAGAGACTTCCATGAAAATACCCACAGCTAAGTCAACAACAAAAGGAAACATGTTCATAGTCTAGGGGTTGAGTCTAGATTCTATCACTTTAGGTAGACTTTTACTTGAATTTGCATAAATACAAATCATGGCATAGGTATTAAAATCACAATGACTAATTTCTATACCCAATGGGATGAAAGCACCCAAAGAATTACAAATAGAAGTTAGAGTCATAGTGCCTCAACATTACAAAAGAAGACTAATTAATATAAATCATAGCAAAATCATAATTATATATTTTGTATTGGGGTTGAAATGAGGATATGATAAATTCATAAAAATCAAATTCCATTTAGAAACTATGGATATTGATATCAACCTTTATGTCCACCAAGAAATCAAACTGCAAAGTTAAATGCTACAATCCCGTGGAAAAATATATGTTGATTTATATCGAAAATACTACCAAATTGTTTGTATTTAGGAATAAGCCTATTAAGGGAGGTTCATTGGATATTTAAATTACATATAGTGCCATGGGAAAGAGTGATGCCATCCTATTTTTTGACCCATGATGTATTAGTAACAGATGCTAGGTTTGAGGATGCCTTGTCCATAGCAAAGGCCAAGATAGGGTCCTTATCTAGCAGTGAGGAAGAGTAGAGTAGAGAGGATTTTCTCGAAATTTGCTTGAATGAATGAGAGTTTATGTAAAAGAATAATTGTTTAATTTGGTAATACCACTTTATATTTGTAATATCCCAAACCAAGACTATTTATTTTAATATGTTTGATTTGATGTTGAGTGGTAGGCTCTGGAGCACCTAAACTATTTTATGATTAAGTTGGTGTTGAGTAGTAGGCTCTGCAGCACCTAGATTATTTAACTTATTGTGTTTAAGTTGGAGTTAAATGGTATGATTTGGAGCACCTAGACTATTTAACTTGTTTGATTTAGTTGGTGTTGAGCAGTAGGATCTAGAGCACCTAGAATAGTTATGTTTAACTAATGTTGAGCTATAGGCTCTGGGGCATCAAAATACAATATAATGACATTTGTATTATTATGTATCTTTTTATTCTTTCCAACTGATGGAGGACAACCACTTTAAGAGGTACCAAGCATATTAGAGACATGATGGTTTTTAGTAGTTGTTAATAAAAGTATCAAATAGAAATAGGACAAATATAAATCTATACTATTAATTAAAAATAAATGAAATGAGAGAGTTAAAGAAAACTAACTATTTTCTAAAAGATTAAAGTAAAGAGGAAGTAAAGAAAACCACAAGTACTAAACAGAGAGTTTATCCTAAATCATGGGATCCTTTTTCTTAAGAAAAATAATAAATAGCAAAAAGTGGACATTACAAGGGGTAATGGTCCTTAGTGCACTGGAAGGTTTAGCTGTATGTATTTAAGCGCTCAATTGCCATGATTAAGTAAATTTCTAGTCCAGGAATGGTTGGGGAATAAAGGAAAAATGATTATAAGACTCTACACAAACTTGGTAAAATACCGTGTGGCTACTCTGCTGGTAGTAATCAAGATAGAAAATTGTACCTAGGCCTCCCATTCTCTGGTATGTTTGGTTCAACTCGGGGGTGAGTGTGGAGCAAACAAGGAATTGTTCGATGGCTACGGATGGGTGGAGCATGGCAATTCCCCACTCAGTTGGAAGCGAAAAATACTAATAAGTGTTCTAACTTCTTATTTTTACCTAAATAGTGGTTTACAAGTTACGATGATATTGTTTGTTTAAATCTAATATGAGATGAACAATTATCCATAATTTTATTGGTTTATGTTCAATTCTATATAAGTATATATATTGCAGATTATTAACATTGTTATATTTCAGATTTATAAATTTTTGTAGCCCCAACATTTAAAAAGATTCACATGAATGATTTTTACACATATGTGGTTATTACACTAATATCATAAGTATTTATCATAGCTTTGTATGAGGGGTTTGTCAAATATATTCATTTATTCTCGTTAATGCAAGTAGAGGTACCGAAATGAATTTATAAATTGTATAAAAGAGCATGTAAATATTGTGGATACATCTAAATGCTCAAATAGTAGTTTATTAACTGTGTAACTAAGGAAACATTAAACAAATATTATAATCCAAAGATTAACATATCATTCAAATTTAATAAATACATATTTAAATATAAGTCATAGACTTTTCATCCTTAGAGAGAAAACTCTATTCTAGTCCAAGAAAAAGACATAATTCATTATTGAATCCCAGGACAAAGTCCCTAAACCCATCCTTGAATTAAATATTAAATATGTATTATAAGTTATATATTGTATATACACAATATCAAACCTAACACCATGAGTATAAACAGACTATTCAAAAGCACTATTAAACAATAATTATAAAATTTATATTTTTATTATCACATAAATGAAATTGAAAGCATCATTAAACAATAATTATAAAATTTATATTTTTATTATCACATAAATGAAATTGAAAAAAAAAACGATTATCACAAAAAGTTATGCTACCATTCATAATCACACACCATTAAGCATTAAATCAAAAAAAAAGACCTTAACCAGTTCTCGTTAGGTATCCTATACCATCGAAAAGGTAAGGAAGGGGTTATACAAGCTCCACACTTGGCTGCAAAAGCCATGACCTAGGGTAAACCCGCAGATCTCTAAGAGATTGGTTACACCCATATGTACCAACTACATTAAGAATCTCACAAACACTTAGGCTTTAAGCCAATATTTTTAATCAAGGTGAATAAATCGTGGAAGATCCACTAGCGACCTAGGGTCGTTTCCAGTAATTAAAATCTATAAAATTTAATGAGGGCCTTAGGTTTACAAGAAATGAGCCATGGTTCACTATGGATGGTTGGAGGCATACGTTGCCCTCACACCCACGTCAAGAGTACATGTGTTAACACTAACAAAAAGACACGATAAGCACTTTACTTAATACTTGAGCAAGAAATGGATAAACTACCAGATAAATTGCCTTACAAACTTGGCCATGTTTTCATTATTTTGAAACCACAAGGAAAGCACAATAACAAGTGAGTGTATTTTGAGTGACATTACAATATCAAATATTTTAAGGGACTAGTGAAAGAAACTTTCACTTTATTCTTGGTGCCTTTGTGTAACTAATGCACCATTGTGAAGTATACACTATACATCTGGTTAATGTTATAGTTATACACTATACATCTGGTTAATGTTATAGTTACTCAATAATGAGTAGTCATTGTTGATCCAAGGGTTTTCCACCTTCAAATGAATCTTCCTCTTCATATACATAATTGAATCCTGATTTCACATGGATTGAAATTTTACTCTACATAATTTTGAAAAGTATGAATTATTCTATGAAATATGTTGTGGACATCCTCTTTCTTTTGGGACTTAGACTTCTACACCTCTTATAGATTCTCTAAATTGAGTAACAAAATAATTTTGTTGTACTAAAAGTTTTAGCTCATTATGTTTTATATTATTAAAACATATTTTATGATGATTGTGGTTCGCTATTTTCTTTTACAGGTATATACTTTGTAAATTAAAATAAAAGTAATTTATGAAAATAGAGCCTTAAAATAAGGAGAGATGGCTCATGACAATTATAAGTGACCTATTATGTCGCTATGAAGGAGAATTTGAAAGTTTAAATATTAAAAGTTTAAGACTTGAGTTTTAGGTGTCAAAGGACAAATTTGTGTGCTTACTATATCTAAGAAAAATCAAGTAATACTTCTCCTTAGAACATACAAGCTAGGAGCTAGGAGTTATTGCTATCATCACAGATCACAGATCACATAAGGTTACCAATAATACATATTAAAAGCATACAAACACATAACAGAAACAAGAGACAAGAACATAGGTAGAATAACAAATTATATTATAGTGAAAGGTCCATACAATACAGAGAACTGAACCAAGTTCTTATCTGGCTCAATAGCCTAATATATATGATAGCTCCTCCAACATCTCCCCCACGAACAAAATTGTTCTTCGTCCCGAAGAACAGGGAGGTACCAAAAATGCGTGAGCTGTCTTAAGTAGTTATTGCTATGTTTTCGACCTTCATGGGTTGTGAAGTCTGATAATTGGTCTTTTCTCTACACAGACTTCGACAATTGCTTCAGCTGTTACTACCAGCTGATGTTGGAATTCCGTCCAACTTTGGAGTACTTTTTGGATGTCGATGGTTAATGTGGTAAGGCTTGATAGTGTCGACATCTTCTCTTGAATGGAAAGTTATGCTATCCTTTCCATGTTGGGACCCATAAACTGGTCATTTTCTTCTGTTGTCTCAAAAAGTCTTTTCATCTGCAGGCAGATGATGTCTAATTTGTCTAAGCTCGGAATTGCCTGCTATACCCATTGGTGTGCTTGTCACTCAAGCTTCTGGAGTTTGTTTGTTTCCAGCACGATTTGATCTTCGATAATGCTTCTAAGTGCTTCTTCCGTGCTCTTCCTCTTCTCGAGTGCTTGGATGTCTTGTCGGGTCTGTCAAGTCTGCTGGAAGACTTGCCCATAATAAGCAGGCCACTCTTGGAGTACTCCTTCTATGATGACCGACTCCTCCATGTGATCTCTCAGTACTCTGTATGCTTCAGAGAAAGTTGTGTGTTGTTGCATCAACAGTCGAGTTGTTTCTTCTTTTTGCTCCTCTTTTGTGTTCTGCATTTGTGTCTATAGCGCCGACACCACGCTCTCAAACAGCTGATAAGCTCTTTCTAGCAGTTTGTCGATGTCGACCTCTGTTGGTCCTGGTATCACAGACTGCACAAGGTTTTGGCATTTGTTTAGGAACTCAACTTGTTCCTTTTCATTGTTGTCGAGTTCCTTGCATCTATTATGGCTCCTTGTCTTTGCTTCGATGGCCATAGTTTCCAAAAGTTGTCCCAACTCTCCATCTTTCAGCTTGGTTGCATCGACTGTAGTGGTCGACCCAAGTTGACTAATGTGGACCATTGTTGCTTGGCCTTGATGGTCCTTCTTCTTTCTGTCTCTCTTATTTTTGTGCTTCTGTTGTTTTGCTTACTTTTGTACTTGCATACCTGTGAGAGTCATATTTTTCGGCAATGGGTTGTCTGGTTGCTGGCCTGCAGTGATCGAGGGCATTTGGGTCTGCGAGACGAGTGCTGCAACTGGCTGTGTATCTGGTTGATTTTGTACAGAGGGTCCTGTTGCAGCTGCAACATTTTCCCAAAATTCTAAAAAAATTTGGACCCTCCTTTACTTTGAATAAGTTGGTTTTCTTCTTGGTTTCAGTGTGATGACTTTTGGTCTATGGATTTTGGAACGTTTTCCAGCTCTTTGGATTGCTGTCAATCGATCTGTTTTTTATTCTTTAATGCATGAAAGAATCCCATCCTTGATCGAGCTCCTTGGTTTTTGCATATCTTTCAAAACCTTTTGAATCGGGAGTTAAGTTATTGGATTTTCCACCGTTCGGGTGGTTTTTTATTCTTCATCGGAAGGGTTGAGTTCTCCCTCGTCCGACGTCGCGGACAGATCTTCACTACGGGCATCCACCGTTGCGGATCATGTTGGGCTTTGACTTTATCTTACCCTCCGATCTGCGCTTTGAGTTGTCTTCCGGATGCGTATCGGAGCCTGTTTGTTTCGTGCAGTCCGCCGTTGCGGATGAAGTTCAACGTATGAACGCCCGCCGTTGCGGAGGAATCCAAGTTGTCTATCTCCGATCTCGGTCCTCATCGACGCCCAATCATTGTTGATTCACGCGTTCTATTAGCCGTTACGGGTGAGTTGGTGCTGGGGACTGTCTGTCGTTGCGGAAGGTCTGGGGTTCTAGCCGCCCAACTCAGATTTGGTTTCGCGGCCGATTTAGAGCTCTCGCACGTGCGACTCTTTTATATATACGAGGGGTGATTTGGAATATGGTATTATTTTATTTTGGCTCGAGCTGTCATTGTCCTCTCCGCGCGGTCAATCCCTCGAACTCCGTGGATTATCGTGCTAGTGCTTGCGTCCAGGTGTCAGTTGGAAGCTCAACCGTCCTCGCCTCATTAGCTGTGCGGCACTGCGAGGTAGGCTCATTATCGCCCTACCTAGTGCTATTCAAGGTTTTGATTGGGTAATGTTTGTTGCGGTTGGGGGTATTACTAGGGCTGTGTACACATTTCCCGTTCTGCTTGCATACGAAGTTTTCCCCGCGGCTAGGTGCCATAGTCGTTTTTCTTGTGTTTTGCGCCCGCATATTGAGATTTTTCCGGTTCGGTTAACTGTTTGCGGCTAGGAGGGGCGTTTTCTTTTTTAAAAAGCCTGCGTATTATCTTTTGACCCCGGATGTATTATTTCGCCTCGCGCAGTGGATGAAGGCAAGGTGCAGGCGGCTGTTATGCCGCCTGCATCTGGTTTTCCTTACGATGATGAAGCCCAGAGAGGTTTTGCGGTGGTTTTCTCGCGGTCGAATGTTTCCTCCACTGGTGTTTTTCCTGTTTACCTGGTTTCGAACCCCGACTTTTCGCCCGCGCAGTCCGTCAATCTCGGTTGTCTGAAACCCTAGGTTTTTATGAGGGCTATGTCGCTAAAGTGTTTGCAATTTGAGGATGTCGTGGATAGTGGCTCTGGTGAGAGCGTCGTGTGCACAAAATTTGTTATTGATGCCCGCAGTATCTAGCCGCACCGATGTAACTATCTTTCCATGAGCCACATAGGCTATTGCCGTTTTTATCCTTGATAAAGCCGTGTCATCGAAATGTTTGATTTTGGGAAAGATACATTTTCCCTTTGCTTTTAAGATCCATACATTTGCATTGCGAGTTATTTTAATAGGAGAAATGGCACTACGAGATGATTGCTCACTGTATTGCGCAGGGTTTAGTTTTTTTTAATAGTTAGGGCATTGTTGGATTGTGCGTACATGCATTGGTTTCTATGCCTTCTTTCACTTTAAATGGCACTCTGCATATGATGTGCATATTTTGCTTCAATGTATTGCTATCTTGGGAAAATGGCATGTCACATAATAGCGTAGATTTAATGCTGTCTCAAGCATAGTTGATAAGCTTGATATTATGCAACAGTGGTAGATTGTTCAAAACTGTGTATACTTCACATAAATCAAGTCATGAAATATTGCACCCTAGTCTCAAGGCATTATAGAGCTGTGCAATGCATGCATTTGTTGCACAGATTATTATCATACTAGACATAGGATAATAGCACATGGCACAGTATTGCATACTAGTTTGATTATCCAGCCCAAAGGGCTTATGTCTTAATTCCATTGACTGGTTACTATCATGATACACTTGAGAAGGAATAAACTGTTGCATAATGTCTGCAATTCGAATTGCTTAATGTCACAATGTTATACATGGCAGGAGGAACTTACAATGTCCAAAAGACAAAAGAAGAAGTCCCCAGCAGTGGAAGAAGTACCAGCACCAGAAACAAAAACAAAGACTGAATACATATATGAGGACACCCAATGTGTCTCGGGTGTTGAGCCTGAGTATAAAAGGGATGAGATATACAGATTGATTTCCCGTAGGGAAGTCCCAGACATGGGTCTCGAAGAGGAGCCCATTTATGCCAACATAGATAAATCCGCCATCATGAAGGTGGCTACCAGACCAGAGTTGTTCCCATGCTCTGATGTTATGAGATGGATTCAGCCCCACACAAACAACAACACAATGCTTATAGGAAATGTCGAAGGTCAAGGCTATGCTGCATTTAGCCCAGGATATGTGGCGCTGGCTTACTACCTGCCAGAGCCTCAAATCTTCCTGTCAAACGATTGGTTGGATAACCTCAGGATGGACTTAGTGGAAACCCTGAAGAGAATGCTCTTTCCAAGAAATCTCTATCGACACAGAGCAACTGAGGATTATGATACAGCGAGCTTAAGAGCTCCTTACAGATTTGTAGCTCTGATGCTAAACAGGATCTTTGGTAGAGCCAGTGGCAGACTCTTCAAATTTGAATGGGTCCCCATTATGTTCCATGTTGCGACCCAAGGAACAATCTTCAACTGGGCCAGCCTCATATCAAGCAGTCTCTCTTCTTGCGTATCTGCAGCCTTAGGAGGAGGAGAAGCCCGTAAAAAATCTGAATTCTATATGAGTTCGATTTTGATAGACTGCATACTATGTAACCAACCTTTCCTCGGCCTCAAGTGTGCCTGGAACAGGGAGAGAATGCCTGTATATGCAGCTTACAAACCATTGTGGGCTCATCAGTACCACAGTTATTACAGAGAAGTATGTGAGCATTTCATTATGCCACTATACACGCTTATCTTCCGGAAGGAATGTGACTGCATGTCGGAAGATGCTATGTAGGTAATAGAGGAGTATGGAGATTATTTCTTGACTGACAATGGTATGTATCTTAGAATGTATGGAGGCTCGAAGAAACCTTATCTGCTGCCAAAGTATGCAACGGATTATATAATCCATAAAGAGGCAGTCAAACAAGTGTTCATTGACGGAGTTGGTCATTTCCTGTTCCAGCATAAGAAGGCTGCATATCCCCCTTTACCTTTCAAGTTAGGTAGCTGCAGATTCGCTAATGTGAAACAAGCTACCGAATTCATAGAGGAACTAGGGAAATTCCACTTTGGGGAGATGTCTTTCCGGCGCAATGACACTCATGGTAAAGTGGCTGAGCACTGCAAGAAGCATAAAGTGTTCTTTGAATATACCCATCATTATGATAAGGAAGAATCTGTCTTCAGGAATGCCCCAAACATGACGGCTCTCAACAGAATATTCAAACCAAAGAACCCCACCAAAGGTGGAAAAGGGACAGAGCAAGCCAAAGCTGAACAAGCCAGAGCTGAAGAAGGAGCCAAAAGGATAAGGGAGGAAGCTCAGAGGCTGGAAAATGAGGCTGCAGAGTGGCTGCAGAAGGGAGAAGAAGAGAAAAGGAAAGCTGCCTAGGAAGCAGCTGAACTAGCAAAAGAAGCAGCCAGAGAAACAGAAGAGGCAGCCAGGCAAGCAGCCGAAGAAGCACAGAGAAAACTAAATGAAGAGCTCGAAGGGTAGGAGGCTGAAAAGATAAATTTAACACAACAGTCAGCCTCTGAAACACCAATAGGGCAGAGTCAGGAAGAGGAAAACCCTGAGGTGCAAATCCTTCAAGTATCTACTGCTAGCACTCCTGTAACCCCTATGCTCCAAATAGTGCCTTTCGTCCAGAAGAAGGGGGAAGAAGTCCCTGATTTCAGTACTATATACTATGACAGGACCACTAAAAGAATAATGAGGAGGACGGAAAAGAAGGTGCAGACGAAAGATCTATCAGGGAAGATGGTCACAGATACAGCAGTCATGCTAGGGACAGACAAACATCCTATGCTCACGATAAGAGCCGGGGATGCACTAATTGATGCCTCCGCTGGTAACATAAAGAAGGTGATGATTGAATTAGAGTCAGCTAAGAAGACCACTGCTCAGCTAAAAGACACACTGAGACAAGAAAGAGGAGAGGGTAGCAGACTTAAGAGGAAGTATGAACACGTGCTAAGGGAAATGGAATCCACAAAGGGTGAAATCCATGCCCTCCAGGTAGAGGCACAAGCCAAGGAAACAGCGCAAGAGGCTCTAGAAAATGCGCAACAGGAAGTTCAATATCTGAAGAATGAAAAGGAACAATTGAGGGAAAAGGTGGAAGACCTAGAGGCGTAGCAGTATATTATCTATGAGTCCAATACTGCATACACCCAAGAATTGAAAGAACAGGTGGCTTCTCTTACTGCGGAACTGGAGACAGCAAAGGAACAGAAAGTCGATCTGCAGCCATTTAAAGAATATATCCTAGCGTAAAAGGCTAAAATGATGGAGCTGCATACTGCTCTGGAAGAAGAAAGATGCAAAGTTCTTCAAATGGACAGCAGGTTAGAGGAGATCATAGAAACTTCCTCCTATTTCGTAGACAGGTCCCAAGATGTTCTTGAGGTCTTGAACGCCAGAATAGCAAGACCAGAAGATGATGTCGAGATTCCAGGAGAGCTACCATCCAAAGATCATCAAACCCTCAGGAAAGATCACATCCTAGTAGAGTTTTCCATCAGCACTGCTGAAGACTTTAAGAAGGCTGTCCGAAGGACACAGGTAGCATGCTCAAAATATTTTAAAAGGTTCCTTAATGCATACAACCGCTCCCAGATAAAGGCTAAGCTTAGGTTTGAAGAGTTCCCGGATCATGAGACCTTGGTGGACATATTGCAGAAAAGGCATCAAGATGCAGAGGCCAGGACGCAGCAGATTCAATCCATTGATGCCATAGTACTGAAAAACGAGGTGGGCCACGCAGCCGTTAGTATACAGATTCTAGAAGACCAGCTTCGGTTGAGCCCAGCAAGGATCGAGGCCATCAGGAACCAAGTTGACAAGTTTGAAATTAACATCCAGTTCCTAGAGCCGTGCACTTTTGAAGGCCTCGCTGCTGAAAAAGCAGCGTGGAAAAAATTCTTTGAAAACCAAGCAGGATCCTCCTCATAGAGGACCGGTCAACTTTTTATTAATGTAATATTTTTGTAAAAGTTTTGAGAAATGAAGCGTTGGGAAAGCAAAAGGTTGGGAAGCCCAAAGGTCACTTTGGGCAACCCAACCATTTTGACCTTTTGTATAAAAGTAGGAAGCATAGAAGCAAAGAGGGATTTTTTCCCCAGTAAGACTGGAAGGTTGTTGTAAGAAGAACTATTTCCTTTTGCAATAAAAATTACAGTTTCCCTGTTGAAAGAGGATCGGTGGGATTTCAAATTTTTTGCCATGGAGAGTTGAAAGATAAACTACTTTGTTTTTCAGCATTATATCCATGAATCGTGAGATCGTTCTAACTTTACGACCTATGTCTTTGTTTAATGATTTCCAATTTATTTCATGAAATAACCACCATGAGTAATGTATGCTTGTCATAAACAATTAGCTATCTGGTTGTGAAATATCTTTAATTGTTCATGCGTGTAAAAGTTAATGTCAGCTATCTGTAATTGCTTTTAATTATGTGTGCACATCCACATTACTCATACATATTAATTACAAATTGGCTTCCCGGGGATAGGATAGATAGATAGGTAGGAAGGCATATAGATAAGTAGTTTGTTCATCTCATTTCTGCATGTGTGATTCAGGTGCATGACGAGCCTAAGACGAGAGGTAAGAACCTGCGCATCACATTGTGAATGCTTTTTTGCATCCTTCACCATCCTGCATAATTAGTTAGATACTTGCATTTCATATTTAAGTCAAAATTACAAATTCCGGTGGACCGGGCCGCAACCGGTAAACCCTTGTTGTTACTTTGACCTACGGTAGTCGGACCGTAAAACCGGACGGATTCCCTATACCAAACAGTCAACGGGTTAGTTGGGAACGTTGATTGGGGAGAATCCCTTACTGTTGTCCCCTGCGAATTTCCAGGCCCCAACAGTTTTGGCGCTAGAAGGAGGGCCGCCAGTAAAAGGCTGGCCGTGGAACTAAGTTTCCCGAAACCGTCCTACCAGCAGATGTTTGAAGCTTTCAACCTAACCCAAGTGTTCACAGTTTCCGGTGCTATCCTTGAATGATTGTTTTTCCCAGTGGCTTAATTGTTTACCTTTGCTCATGGCTGGTAATCAACCCAACCCTCTGCCGGCATGGAGAGCTAGGTCAGCTCTGAACCTAACTCCTCCTTTGCATAACCTTCCTCAAGCCTTTGACAAGCTCTTGCCCAAGTTTGACCCTGTGGAAAATATCGTTGTAGATGATCACCTTCAAAGCTTCTACCTAGCATTAGAAGGGCTAAGGGCTGGGGAGTATGAAGATGTGGTTTGTAGACTTTTTCCACACACTCTGAAAGGAGCAGCAACATCTTGGTACTTTGGTCTACCTGCAAACTCCATTCCAGATTGGGACACCTTTGAAAGGGTTTTCAGAAGTAGATACACAACTCAGAAGACACATGCCTCGTTGATGAAAGGGCTTGGTTTGTTAAGAAAAGAGAAGAATGAAAAGGTACATAGTTTCACTCAAAGATTTTCATTGTACTTAGAAAAATTTATGCTATGGACAGACCTTCAGACAAAGTTTTAATTGAATATTATACCTCATCCTTAGGTCCTGAGCTGGCCATGTTTTCCAAAATGAAAGTCAAGCCTACATTGGTGGAAACTTATGAGGAGGCCGAAAGAATAGAGGCAGAAAGTGAGAGTATAGAGGATTACCCTGATTCATGTGAAAAGAAGACCATTGTAAGAAGAAGCTCACTGTTGTTTAAATCTAGAGAAGATCAACCACATGATTATCATGAGATGATGAAAGTGCTTCAGAAAATGTCCAACCGAATTGTAGATCTGGAAAAGGAGAGGGACATTCAGAAAACCAATAAGCCACACTATCCAAAAAAGGAAGATAACAACCAATGGCAAGTCCCACCTCCTAATTTGGCACCAATAAACATAACAGAAATAGGAGGGGATAATTTCTGTACTTTTCATCAACAACCTCATTCTGAGAAGAAGTGTCCTCAATGGTTACATTCAATGACATTGGTGATGAACAAGTTGTTGGATCCTAAATTGATTAGGGACAGTGGTGAGGAAGAAAAGGAGAAACAGATCATAAGCAAACCAAAGGATGATACTATGTTCTCATGGAATGGTATTTCACTGTTTAACATTGAAGATGACACTCCTAAATCTGAATGCACATCCATAACTAGAAAGGACAAAGTTTTCACAAGTCAAGACAATACAATGATTTCTAAGATCAACTGTTTGCAGGAGAATGTTAAGAAACTGGACGAGGGCAAAGCGCATCAGAACAATACCCTCAACCAGGGGACAGAACCAACCACTGAGACTGTCGATCCTGTAGAGGAAAAGATAGGGGTCAGTGGAAAAAACTCTGATGAAACTCAAGAGCTGGAAAAGGATATACCTATTCAAAACCAACTAGGAGAAGAAGACCAAGAACCAGGTTGGAAAGAAAACCTTGACACCCCTCCTTTTCTCTTGACTCTAGAGATGCTGAATTACAATGTGCATAATTGCTTAGTACACTCTGGAGCCGCAGTAAATGTGATGCTCCTTGAGATTTGTAAAAGGATTAATGGACAGCTAGAGACTACACCTCGTGAAGTAACGCAATTAGATCGCACAGGAGTCAAGGTGGTGGGTGAAATGAAGAATGTCCTCATTCGTTTGGCTGCAAACAACAAAATATGTCAATTTATTGACGTTATGGTGGCTGATATACCAAGGGGATATGGGCTCATTCTCAACCAAGATTGGACTGCCAGGCTGAAAGGATATTTTGCTTCAGATTGGTCTCATATGTGGTTGCCTCTCAAGGGTACCCCAAGTCATATAAAAATTCTGAGAGAACCATATATGAAGTATACTGTCACTAAGTTAGGAGAAGGCAATGAGTCTGTTGAGTCTATCCTGGGAAACTATCTCACTGAGCTTAAGCTAGAGCATCATACCTCAAAAGGGGCCAGTCCTATGACGGGAACTCAGCCTGAGCTCCTTCAACTCCCTCAGGCTGAAAGAAATGACTGCAGGATCTTAGATATGGGTTCCATTTCAATAACAGCACAGTTGGACCATGGTTAGGCAATCCATGTCTAAATCCAGCTCATTCCTCAGTTTTTTTTTTATATAATTTTTCAGGAATTGGCAAAATTTTTGTTTTTTGTTGTACATAAATAAATTGCTTTGTTGCTTATGTTGTTTTCTTATTTTAGTGCTTTGAGGTTTCTTTCTTTTGATTACTTGCTTTGCTGTTGTTTTCTTTATAGTGCTTTGCTAGTTTTCCTTTTGATTTCGAATAAGAGGTAAAATTTTGGTTGCAATGGAAACGTCAGGGTTCTTTATTAACTAAAATCTTGACTGAAAGACTGTGCTTAAAAGTACAGAATGTCTTCTAGTAACCGTATTCCTAACTGGCAGAGCATTCAGTTGAAGTCTTACTTAATCCCTGTAAATAACTCAGAAGTGAGAAAGGTTTGAAGTACTATTTCGAGGCTCCATCTATTTCACATCTTGAATACCCAAGGGAGTGACAGCAAAAGACCCATGGAAAGGAAGCAGGGTGGAACAGTTTATTATATATAAATGATCCCATGCCACAAATTACAAGAAAAGGCTGAAAGATATTAAGAGTCAAAACTCCTAAAAGAAGCAAGACATCTCAAAGCGAAGCTCGAAAAAGCATTAATCTCAAAGCATAAAGTACCAAATGGCCACAAGATCCTCTCCGTCCGTGAATTGAAGTATGAAATATATCATTCACACAAAAGGACACTATGGGATAGAGGATCCTGAATTAAAATTCAGTAAGAAAGGCCTACAGGAAGACTCATAGAAAAAGAACTAAAGTTCTAGAAGGCACAAAAGTGCAAATTGACATGGGAATGAGGAGCAAAAGGATAATACTGTTACCCTCTGTCACAGTCCTATGGTGTCTAAGCTATAGTTGCCCAAGGGTAGGGAAAATAAACCTCATCTATTTGGCCTCAAAAGAGTTATTCAGACCTGAAATACTGCTAATGTTACCTTTTCCCGAAAAGATGGGCTTCTTCTAAGTAATTTAATGCATAAGTTTCCTTGCTTAGGAATACATACATCTAGAAGATTTCGATTTTATTCAGACAGTCTTAAGCTGAGAAGGAGAGTTGATTCAGAAATCTGGGGTTCACCAGGTAGTCGCCAATTGTTGCAGCTGCAACATTTTCCTAAAATTCTAAAAAAAATTGGACCCTCCTTTACTTTGAATAAGTTGGTTTTCTTCCTAGTTTCAGTCTGATGACTTTTGGTCTATGGATTTTGGAACGTTTTCCAGCTCTTTGGATTGCTGTCAATCGATCTGTTTTTTCTTCTTTAATGCTTGAAAGAATCGCATCCTTGATCGAGCTTAGTGTTGTTTTTGTATATATTTCAAAACCTTTTGAATCGGGAGTTAAGTTATTGGATTTTCCACCGTTCGGGTGGTTTTTGATTCTTCATCGGAAGGGTTGAGTTCTCCCTCATCCGACGTCGCGGAAAGATCTTCACTCCGGGCATCCGCCATTGCGGATCATGTTGGGCTTTGACTTTATCTTACCCTCCGATCTGCGCTTTGAGTTGTCTTCCGGCTGCGTATCGGAGCCTGTTTGTTTCGTGTTGTCCGCTGTTGCGGATGAAGTTCAACTTATGAACGCCCGCCGTTGCGGAGGAATCCAAGTTGTTTGTCTCCAATCTCGGTCCTCACCGACGCCCGATCATTGTTGATTCACGCATTCTATTAGCCGTTGCGGGTGAGTTGGTGCTGGGGACTGTCCGCTGTTGCGGAAGGTCTGGGGTTCTAGCCACCCGACTCAGATTTGGTTTCGCGGCCGATTTAGAGCTCTCACACGTGCGACTCTTTTATATATACGAGGAGTGATTTGTAATATGGTATTATTTTATTTTGGCTCGAACTGTCGTTGTCCTCTCCGCGCGGTAGATCCCTCGAACTCCGTGGACTATCGTGCTGGTGCTTGCGTCCAGGTATCAGTTGGAAGCTCAACCGTCCTCGCCTCATCAGCTGCGCGGCACTGCCAGGTAGGCTCATTATCGCCCTACCTAGTGCTATTCAAGGTTTTGATTGGGTGATGTTCGCTGCGGTTGGGGGTATTACTACGGTTGTGTACACATTTCCCGTTCTGCTTGCATACGAAGTTTTCCCCGCGGCTAGGTGCCATAGTCGTTTTTCTTGTGTTTTGCACCCGCATATTGAGATTTTTCCGGTTCGGTTAACTTTTTGCGGCTAGGAGGGGCGTTTTCTTTTTTAAAAAGCCTGCGTATTATCTTTTGACCCCGGATGTATTATTTCGCCTCGCGCAGTGGATGAAGGCAAGGTGCAGGCGGCTGTTATGCCGCCTGCATCTGGTTTTCCTTACGATGATGAAGCCCAGAGAGGTTTTGCGGTGGTTTTCTCGCGGTCGAATGTTTCCTCCACTGGCGTTTTTCCTGTTTACCTGGTTTCGAACCCCGACTTTTCGCCCGCGCAGTCCGTCAATCTCGGTTGTCTGAAACCCTAGGTTTTTATGAGGGCTATGTCGCTAAAGTGTTTGCAATTTGAGGATGTCGTGGATAGTGGCTCTGGTGAGAGCGTCGTGTGCACAAAATTTATTATTGATGCCCGCAGTATCTAGCCGCACCGATGTAACTATCTTTCCATGAGCCACATAGGCTATTGCCGTTTTTATCCTTGATAAAGCCGTGTCATCGAAATGTTTGATTTTGGGAAAGATACATTTTCCCTTTGCTTTTAAGATCCATACATTTGCATTGCGAGTTATTTTAATAGGAGAAATGGCACTACGAGATGATTGCTCACTGTATTGCGCAGGGTTTAGTTTTTTTTAATAGTTAGGGCATTGTTGGATTGTGCGTACATGCATTGGTTTCTATGCCTGTTTTCACTTTAAATGGCACTCTGCATATGATGTGCATATTTTGCTTCAATGTATTTCTATCTTGGGAAAATGGCATGTCACATAATAGCGTAGATTTAATGCTGTCTCAAGCATAGTTGATAAGCTTGATATTATGCAACAGTGGTAGATTGTTCAGAACTGTGTATGCTTCACATAAATCAAGTCATGAAATATTGCACCCTAGTCTCAAGGCATTATAGAGCTGTACAATGCATGCATTTGTTGTACAGATTATTATCATACTAGACATAGGATAATAGCACATGGCACAGTATTGCGTACTAGTTTGATTATCCAGCCCAAAGGGCTTATGTCTTAATTCCATTGACTGGTTACTATCATGATACACTTGAGAAGGAATAAACTGTTGCATAATGTCTGCAATTCGAATTGCTTAATGTCACAATGTTATACATGGCAGGAGGAACTTACAATCTCCAAAAGACAAAAGAAGAAGGCCCCAGCGATGGAAGAAGTACCAGCACCAAAAACAGAAACAAAGACTGAATACATATATGAGGACACCCAATGTGTCTCGGGTGTTAAGCCTGAGTATAAATGGGATGAGATATACAGATTGATTTCCCGCAAGGAAGTCCCAGACATGGGTCTCGAAGAGGAGCCCATTTATGCCAACATAGAGAAATCTGCCATCATGAAGGTGGCTACCAGACCAGAGTTGTTCCCATGCTCTGATGTTATGAGATGGATTCTGCCCCACACAAACAACAACACAATGCTTATAGGAAATGTCGAAGGTCAGGGCTATGCTGCAGTTAGCCCAGGATATGTGGCACTGGCTTACCACCTTCCAGATCCTCAAATCTTCCTGTCAAACGATTGGTTGGATAACCTCAGGATGGAATTAGTGGAAACCCTGAAGAGAATGCTCTTTCCAGGAAATCTCTATCGACACAGAGCAACCGAGGATTATGATACAGTGAGCTTAAGAGATCCTTACAGATTTGTAGCTCTGATGCTAAACAGGATCTTTGGTAGAGCCAGTGGCAGACTCTTCAAATTTGAATGGGTCCCCATTATGTTCCATGTGGCAACCCAAGGAACAATCTTCAACTGGGCCAGCCTCGTATCAAGCAGTCTCTCTTCTTGCATAGCTGCAGCCTTAGGAGGAGGAGAAGCCCGTAAAAAATCTGAATTCTATATGAGTTCGATTTTGATAGACTGCATACTATGTAACCAGCCTTTCCCTGGCCTCAAGTGTGCCTGGGACAGGGAGAGAATGCCTGTATATGCAGCTTACAAACCATTGTGGGCTCATCAGTACCACAGTTATTACAGAGAAGTATGTGAGCATTTCATTATGCCACTATACACGCTTATCTTCCGGAAGGAATGTGACTGCATGTCGGAAGATGCTATGCAGGTAATAGAGGAGTATGGAGATTATTTCTTGACCGACAATGGTATGTATCTTAGAATGTATGGAGGCACGAAGACACCTTATCTGCTGCCAAAGTATGAAACGGATTATATAATCCATAAAGAGGCGGTCAGACAAGTGTTCATTGACGGAGTTGGTCATTTCCTATTCCAGCATAAGAAGGTTGCATATCCCCCTTTACCTTTCAAGTTAGGTAGCTGCAGATTCGCCAATGTGAAACAAGCTGCCGAATTCATAGAGGAACTAGGGGAATTCCACTTTGGGGAGATGCCTTTTCGGCGCAATGACACTCATGGTAAAGTGGCTAAGCACTGCAAGAAGCATAAAGTGTTCTTTGAATATACCCATCATTATGATAAGGAAGAATCCGTCTTCGGGAATGCCCCAAACATGACGTCTCTCAGCAGAAGATTCAAACCAAAGAACCCCACCAAAGGTGGAAAAATGGCAGAGCAATCCAAAGCAGAACAAGCCAGAGCTGAAGAAGGAGCCAAAAGGATAAGGGAGGAAGCTCAGAGGCTGGAAAATGAGGCTGCAGAGTGGCTGCAGAAGGGAGAAGAAGAGAAAAGGAAAGCTTCCCAGGAAGCAGCTGAACTAGTAAAAGAAGCAGCGAGAGAAACAGAAGAGGCAGCCAGGCAAGCAGCTGAAGAAGAACAGAGAAAACTAAATGAAGAGCTCCAAGGGCAGGAGGCTGAAAAGATAAAGTTAACACAATAGTCGGCCTCTGAAACACCAATAGGGCAGAGTCAGGAAGAGGAAAACCCTGAGGTGCAAATCCTTCAAGTACCTACTGTTAGCACTCCTGTAACCCCTATGCTCCAAATAGTTCCTTTCGTCCAGAAGAAGGGGGAAGAAGTCCCTGATTTCAGTACTGTATACTATGACAGGACCACTAAAAGAATAATGAGGAGGACGGAAAAGAAGGTGGAGGCGAAAGATCTCTCAGGGAAGATGGTCACAGATACAGCAGTCATGCTAGGGACAGACAAAGATCCTATCCTCACGATAAGAGCCAGGGCTGCACTAATTGATGCCTCCGCTGATAACATAAAGAAGGTGATGATTGAATTAGAGTCAGCTAAGAAGACCACTGCTCAGCTAAAAGACACACTGAGACAAGAAAGAGGAGAGGGTAGCAGACTTAAGAGGAAGTATGAAAACGCGCTAAGGGAAATGGAATCCACAAAGGGTGAAATCCATGCCCTCCAGGTAGAGGCGCAAGCCAAGGAAATAGCGCAAGAGGCTCTAGAAAATGCGCAACAGGAAGTTCAAGATCTGAAGAATGAAAAGGAACAATTCAGGGAAAAGGTGGAAGACCTAGAGGCACAGTAGTATATTATCTATGAGTCCAATACTGCATACACCCAAGAACTGAAAGAACAAGTGGCTTCTCTGACTGCAGAACTGGAGACAGCAAAGGAACAGAAAGTCAATATGCAGCCATTTAAAGAATATATCCTAGCGCAAAAGGCTAAAATGATGGAGCTGCAGACTGCTCTAGAAGAAGAAAGATGCAAAGTTCTTCAGATGGACAGCAGGTTAGAGGAGATCATAGAAACTTCCTCCTATTTCGTAGACAGGTCCCAAGATGTTCTTGAGGTCTTAAACGCCAGAATAGCAAGACCAGAAGATGATGCTGAGATTCCAGGAGAGCTACTAGCCAAAGATCATCAAACCCTCAGGAAAGATCACAGCCTAGTAGAGTTTGCCATCAGCACTGCTGAAGACGTTAAGAAGGTTGTCCGAAGGACACAGGTAGCATGCTCAGAATATTTTAAAAGGTTCCTTAATGCATACAACTGCTTCCAGACAGAGGCTGAGCTTAGGTTTGAAGAGTTCCCGGATCATGAGACCTTGGTGGACATATTGCAGAAAAGGCATCAAGATGCAGAGGCCAGGACGCAGCAGATTCAATCCATTGATGCCATAGTACTGAAAAACGAGGTGGGCCATGCAGCCATTAGTATACAGATTCTAGAAGACCAGCTTCGGTTGATCCCAGCAAGGATCGAGGCCATCAGGAACCAAGTTTACAAGTTTGAAATTAACATCCAGTTCCTAGAGCCGTGTGCTTTTGAAGGCCTCGCTGCTGAAGCAGCAGCGTGGAAAAAATTCTTTGAAAACCAAGCAGGATCCTCCTCATAGAGGACCGGTCAACTTTTTATTAATGTAATATTTTTGTAAAAGTTTTGAGAAATGAAGCGTTGGGAAAGAAAAAGGTTGGGAAGCCCAAAGGTCACTTTGGGCAACCCAACCATTTTGACCTTTTGTATAAAAGTAGGAAGCATAGAAGCAAAGAGGGCTTTTTTCCCCAGTAAGACTGGAAGGTTGTTGTAAGAAGAACTATTTCCTTTTGCAATAAAAATTACAGTTTGCCTGTTGAAAGAAGATCGGTGGGATTTCAAATGTTTTTCCATGGAGAGTTGAAAGATAAACTACTTTGTTTTTCAGCATTATATCCATGAATTGTGATATCGTTCTAACTTTACGACCTATGTCTTTCTTTAATGATTTCCGATTTATTTCATGAAATAACCACCATGAGTAATGTATGCTTGTCATAAACAATTAGCTATCTGGTTGTGAAATATATTTCATTGTTCATGCGTGTAAAAGTTAATGTCAGCTATCTGTAATTGCTTTTAATTATGTGTGCACATCCACATTATTCATACATATTAATTACAAATTGGCTTCCCGGGGATAGGATAGATAGATAGGTAGGAAGGCATATAGATAAGTAGTTTGTTCATCTCATTCCTGCATGTGTGATTCAAGTGCATGACGAGCCTAAGACGAGAGGTAAGAACCTGCGCATCACATTGTCAATGCTTTTTTGCATTCTTCACCATCCTGCATAATTAGTTAGATACTTGCATTTCATATTTAAGTCAAAATTACAAATTCCGGTGGACCGGGCCGCAACTGGTAAACCCTTGTTGTTACTTTGACCTACGGTAGCCGGACCGTAAAACCGGATGGATTCCCTATACCAAACAGTCAATGGTCTAGTTGGGAATGTTGATTGGGGAGAATCCCTTACTGTTGTCGCCTGCGAATTTCCAGGCCCCAACAGGTCAAGATACAGAGGTTGTTGGTACTGATGGTTGTGGTCGAGGTGGTTCTTATGCAGCTAGTTCGGGTGCACGTTTTGGGTTGGGAGATGGTGGTGGTGATGGTGATGGTGAGTGGTCGGGTCTGGTTGGAGTGGTGGGGATGTGGTCGGATGCCGGGTCGTGAATTTGTGGAGATGAACCTTCCTAAAATTCAGAGAATAGTTCGTCAATTTCTTGATTTATTTCTTCCATGTTCTCTTCTTCCTCATTTCTTGTCAGTTCATTGGCTGGTGGGGGGGGTTTGGGGTCGGTTGGAATGAGGGATGTGGTCCGACTTGCGACAAATTCAGCCTGCTTGTCGGGATTTCTTTGAAATGTCGAACTCAAAATTGCGACAGTCCTCGGCCTCTAGGGTACTTGTCCAGGTTGAGGAATGGGCAGTCTAGAACCACCAGCTTCGAACAAAGGGCACTTGGTGGTGATATTCTGTACCGAGGTGAGTAACTTAGGCAATTTTTTGATGTACGCCTGGAAGTCTCTGTCCCGGTCAAACCTTTCCTTCAGGGTTTCCGGCATAGCATTCTTGCATATGTCGATTGAGCTTATGGAAGGAGGCTCTAGAATTTTTTCTTGGGTTATTTTGGTCATAGACGGGGGTGGGGGTGTAGACACAAGATCAACAACATTCTCATCCATTGAGGTATTTGTGCTTTTTACCTTTTTCGGTCGACCTTGCTATGCTCCTGCTTCGACAAATTTCTGGAATTGTGCTTCCACCGGGATTTTATTCGCAACAGCATCTGCAATGATGTCGACCGTCGTGGCTACTAATTCATATTCATCTTTTAATGATTCCATGATGATAAGCTTGCGCTTTCCTTTCCCCTGATGCTGCTCCTAACTTATTTTCCTTTTCCTCAAGTCTGCTATCTCATTCGACAGTTTACGGATGTTTTCTTTGGTTATAGCATACTCGAGGTTTTCAATTTCTATCTCTCCCCCTTGTTGTTGAGTCAAGACGAAGCTTTCTTCAACTGGATTGGCTACCTGATGTTCTGTCTGTGTCTCTTCCCTTTGGGCTGTTGGCGGTTTGATTGTATTTGTAGTTGACTAGTGTCTTCTGCTGGTGTTTCCTCCGACACAAATTTGTTGATGTATAATCAGAGCTCATAATCTTCTTCTTTTTCTTGGTCTGTTAGTGGCTCCTCTACTGTTATATCTGTCTCTTTGGCCTTTGCTGGTATCGACAGTTTTGTACCCGACTTTCGAGCTAGATCTTGAAAGATTTCTTCGACTGTTGGGTAGTAGTCGAGAGTATTTTCTTTTGCCTTGGCACCCTGCATATACCACACCACGGTATGGTCGAGTTCCAACTGTATGTGGGTAGTTTTGGGTAGACTTCGTCAGATGTTCTAGGGCACCCTCCATCTAGTCGTCTGGATTTTAAGCTGTTGGAACCAGTTTTCCAACAGTACTTTGCCTTTTTCTAGTTCCTTCATTGTTCCGATTTGGGCAAATGGTTTGAATCTCCACATATGGAATTTCATGGATTCTTGAAACTACTTGTCCCCGACATGACACAAGTAATACATGACTATCCATATCATAAGGGATGGGAACCTTATAATCCCTCCCAACTCCTAGAATTTTTCATAGATACCTTTGAGCATGTCGGCAACGTACTCATCCCATCTGTAGATTTTCCCTGTGTTGGTAATGGTATCCACTGCCTCCAGCATATCTAGTTTTAGATCGCTTTCTCGACCTATCGATGTAAGCCCAGTGGCTATGATTTTAGCCACAATTTTTGGTGTTCAGGCTTGTATTTGGATAATTATTAGCCCTTTGTATTTTTATCCTAATGATGATATAGTTAGTTCCTCTACCATCCCTTCTTTTATGCTGACTGGTTCTGGGTCACCTTGGTTTGATAAACTAGTCAATTTATATATTACTTCACTGGAGATCTCGACTGGTCTGTCGAAGTAAAATATTTTGTTATGGTACCGGCTTATGATGAATTTAACTGTTGTTTCCTTTGTGCCTCCAAAATTGGCCATGAACGGTGCGTTTATGTAGTTCACAATAGTACTGTAATTTATTTTCTCTACGCCTGAGGTTGGATTTTTGTCGACATAGGCCCATTCTTTGATCTCGGCCCATAATTTCTCCCATGACCTCTCCTGAACCTTAGCATTCTTGATGTTTCTTAGTCTCCTTATTAATGGCATATCTGCAGTTTGTAGTTCTTTAGTCTTGGTTGCAGCTCTGGTTTGTTTTGGTGTCATTTTGTCAGTTTGCTGGTCAAATTTACTTCGGTATTCTCGGCTTCCAGTCTTCTAGTTGCTAAGTTGCTCTCTCTGTTTCAAATACTATAATTGATCCTTTTGCGGTCCAGTATTTATAGTTGATGTGTTTGACATTTCTGTCGAGGGGTGTATTAATGGTGGACATGATGGTTCAGCGCGAGCACGAGTTTGCGTTAATGGTGATTTGATTTTGGCGCTCATAGTCATGAAGGCGTGATGTGGCTTTCGAGGTCATTGGTCGATGTTGAACATGTGAGCGGTCGATGGTGTTATGTCGATGGGCGTGATGTCAGTTGTCGAAGTGTTGATTCCCTGTCATACTGATTAGTTCTGCTTTTTTTTTTGTTAGACTTTTTTTTTTTTTTTATAGTTTTTGTTTAACCATTATGGTCGGTTTTTTTTTTTTTGTACCGCTTTAGTCGGGCACCATTAACAAGTTTCTGAAATACTATGCCTTGTAACGTCCTTAGTCAAACTAATCCATTGGCATGAATTTCTTCAACAACATAGGGTCCCATCCACTCTGTATGTATCTTTTTGGGTTTCCCTTTTACTCGATTGTTGTATAGTAAAGCAAGGTCCCCTACCGACAGGTTTTTGTTTTTGAATTTGTGATTGTGCCATGCTTTTTGTTGTTGTTTCTGGATTTCTTAATGTTGTAAAGCGATCAGTCAGTGTTCTTCCAGTTTACTTAATTGCATCAGTCTTCATTTCTTCCTTGTTCGATTTCTGCGATAATAGGTGTCGGTTGTCGAAAGTGTAGTGGAACTACTGCTTCTTGTCCATAAACTAGTCGAAGTGGTGTTTGGTCAGTTGAATGCTTGTATGTTGTTCTGTATGCCCATAGTACTGCTGGTATCTTTTCAACCCAGTCATATTTGTCAGTGTTACATATTTTTGTTAATCCTTTTGTTAATGTTTTGTTAAATGCTTCAATTGCTCCATTCAACTGAGAGTGGTAAGTTGTACTGAGACGGTGGTCGATTTGGAACTGATATGTTATTGTTTCAATATTTTTATTAATAAAGTGTGTTCCCTGGTCACTGATTAGGGTTAGTGGACATCCAAATCGGGTAATGATATTTTCATAGGTAAATTTGGCAGCTATCTCACTGGAACATGTGTCGACTGGTTCTTCCTCTGCTCATTTGGTTACGTACTCGACTACATTTATTATGTACCTTGCACCTCTTCTTTTTGCTGGTATGGGAAATGGACCTATGAAGTCGATGGCACAAATTTCAAATGTTAAGCTTGGGTTTACTGATATCAAGGACATTTCTATACTAGGCAGAGGTCGACCCAGCCGTTGATATCTATCACATTGGCTTACAAACTTTTTACTGTCTCTATGAAGTGTCGACCACCATAATTTTGATTGTTGGATTTTCTTGGTAGTTGTGTCTGCTTGAAAATGTCCTCCCTTAGATCCATAATGTGCTTCATACATAATATTATTTCTTTCATGTTCTAGTACACACCTTCTGAGGATGTCATCCAAACCCATTTTATATAAGAATCCATTTATGAGGCTATATGGTGCAGATTTCATGGCTAAGATTTGTTTCTTATTCATACTCATGCCTTTTGGTGCTTGTCCATCTTCTAAAAACTGATCTATTTCCTCTAACTCTGTCGGGACTGCTTCTATTCAAAATAACTGCGCATCTGGTAAGTCGTCTTTAACTCCCGTCGGTTCCTCTCCTGTGTGGATTCGGGATAAGTGGTCGGGACTAACATTTAATTTTTTTGGTCTGACAATGACTTTGAATTCAAATTCTTGGAATAGAAGTAGCCATCGACAAATTCTCCCATGGTGTAAAGTCTTATTTACGAGATATTTTAGTGCTTGGTGGTCAGTATAAAAGATAAATGGATTATCTAGTAGGTAGTGTTGATATTTTTGTAGTGTGAAGACCATTCCTAATGCTTCTCATTCTATTGTTGAATAGTTTTTTTCTACTTTATTTGATTTTCTACTGCTGTAGGTAGTCCATTCCATCATCTCCTGGTTGAGTTAAGATTGCTCCTATTGCTAGGCCTGATGCGTCGATGTGTACATGGAATTTAGTCGACCAGTTTGGAAACCTTAGGATGGGTGCTTCGGCTAGCTTTATTTTTAGTTTTTCAAATGATATGTTGAATTCCTATGTCCAGTCGAACTCCTTATCTTCTCTTAATAGTTCTTCCAATGGGTAGGTCATGTCTGAGTAGTATCTTATGAATTTTCTGTAATATCCTGTATGACCAAGTAATGCCCTGACTTGTTTTGGGTTCACTGGTGGTTTTAAGTCGAGGATAATTTTTATTTTGTGAAGTCAACCTTAATGCCTTGTTGTAGACAATGTGTCCTAACAATATCCCTATAGGGGTCAAAAATATGCACTTCTTGATGTTCAACGATAGCTGGATTTGTCAACATCGTTCGAACATAAGCCTTAGCCATTTGCAGTGATCTTTTAACATGGAGTATATTGTCCAATCATCAAAGTATACTACCATTGTTTTGTAAATATATTCTTGAAATGTTTTAACCACAATTCTGGAAAATACTGTAGCTGCGTTCTTTAATCCAAAAGGCATAACCCTGTAAGAAAATGAACCAAATTCACATACAAATGTTGTCTTTTTCTGATCTTGTTTGGCTATTGGTACTTGTTTATAACCTAAGAATATGTCTGTAAACGAGTAGCATTCATGTCTTGCAACCTCATTTAAGATTTCATCCGCATAAGGAGTTGGAAATGGGTCTGTTAATGTAACTTTATTTAGCTCTCTAAAGTCGACATCCTTAGCTTGGTTGAATCATGTTTCTTTGGTTAAACGACCATTGGACTTGCCCATTCTGATTGGTCAATAGGGTAGATAATACTTGCTGCAAGCATGTTACCAATCTCCTTCTTGACTATCTCTTTGTATTTATGAGCTAGTTTATATGGTCTTTTCTTTACAGGTCATGTATCAAGTTTAATGTTGATCTTCATTTCACCCATTTCATGAACTAAACCTTTGATATCTTTGTAATCTCTAGAAAATACATCCTGAAACTCTTTTAACAAGTTCACTATTTGTGATGTTTGTTCTTCATTCCAGTAGTCTCCAATTTTTTTCATTTTTGGTCAGTCATCATCTGAGATGTCGAATTCTTTAGTTTTGACTTTAGTATCTAGCCATTATGGTGCTTTGGCTTCATTGATTAGTCGGCTCCCTTCCTTAAACTGTGAAAATGTGGCAGGAAAATCTACTGCAGTCATTCGGTCGATATCTTCTTTGTCGGTTGTCTCGACTTTGAGTACTATGCGAATTGGTTTTGTTATTTCGACATGGTTTGACTTCCATATAAATCTTTTTCCTTCCGGATTTTCATTTTCCATCTATAGTCTTGTTGACTGTAGTATTTTTATGGTTTGTATATTATTGCAGTTTATTGTCGGTCGACTGTAGTTTAGGGTTTTGTTTTCTGTCGGTTGTGTAAATGCTTTGATCTGTTTTGTTGTTTCGACCAAATTCTCATCTTGTGGTATAAAGTTGAAATATTTGATAAAATTCTCTTTCAGTTCATGCCATAGGAATGTTTCTCCTCGAGCTTCTTCCATTTTGTACCATTTGTTTGGTAAGTTAGAAAGCGTTGATGGAAACAGGTGTGGCCATGTATGTTCATCCTTATACCCAAGTCTTTTCCATTCTTTTTCACATGTTTTATGTGGTTTTCTAGATCCTGCCCTTAGATGAACATAGGTATTTGGGCTTGATTGGTTAACTTTTTCCCTCCAAATATTTTAATGAAGAAAGTTGAAGTTGTTGTCCATGTCTGCAGTCTTGATTGATGGGTATCCCACCATCTTGCAGCTTGTCCTATGAAAGTTTCCACTAGGCTTTGTAGTCGGCCATGTTCACCAATGTTTCTGGATACTTGTTCTATATGCATGACTGGTGATTATCTTTCTTTGTACCTTGGTATTTTTGTATAATTTATATTTGTTGGTTTTAGGGTAGGATATTTCCTAGTTTTCTTTTCAAATATTTTTGGTATGATGGACACCAAGAAGCACTGTTGGACTGGTTTTTTCTGCACTTTTTGAATAGTCCAGCAGCCTCTTGCTTGTGTTACATAGTTCTCAACTTCCCAATCATAGAGTTCTGTGTCTGAATTGTATCCTACTGAATCTTGGTTGCCTAAGTAAAGTTCACCATAGACATTAGGTTCTGTATAATCTTAATTATTCTGTATCTGATATAGTTGTCGAATGTCAACTTCTTCATCAATAGGTTCTGTCCAAGGTTCTCCTTAGGATGGGTGAATAGGTACAAAGACCTTTTGTCCATTTCCTTTTATTTTTATTCTTTCTTTGTCTAAGGATATCGATGCTTTCATTTTTCTTCCCCAAGGTCGACCTACTAACGCTGGGAAGGAACTAGATCCTTCCTTAAGGTCAATAATTTCAAAGTCAACTTTGGTCAATATTTCTTTTATTGTTGTGTTGACATTTCTCCACACTCCAATAGGTTCAATTAGGCCTTGGTTGGCTAGCTTCAGGTATATGCCTGACTCGTATAATCGAGGTCTACCCAACTGTTCCCAAGTGTCACGAGTCATAATGTTTACTTGTGATCTGAAGTCGAGCACAACTTGTCGGACATAGTATCCTTCAATTTCTAGGTCGACAAGTGGGTCGGCATTACTTTTATCTTTTTGGTTTAGGCTGCAGATATTCTTAGTTTTTTTTTTCAGTGTTATTGTTGTGTTTTATTTTATACAATAAGTTGATGAATTGAGATACTATTTTATCTTTTTGTACTAAGTGTATTAATTATTTTACTATGTCTTTGTCGATTATCATCTGCTTCTTCCTGTCGAGCAAATTCTCTAAATACATTTGTTGCATATTTATACAGTTGTTTTTGTTTAACTGGATCAAGATAATCATTCTTTTCTTTTATTTTGCTTATTCGTGGGTTATCATTCCCAATTTTTGTCCCTTGTTGGGTTACGATATGCAAATTCTTTGTATTGATAATATCATGTTTTTGTACGCACGACAAGACATTAACATTTTTCTTTTTATTTATTTTTTCAAGCATAGTAGGGCAATCCTCTAATGAGTGATCCCCTACTGCACAACTAGTACAAAATTTTAAGTCGGTTCTGTCCTTGTATGGACAGTCTGCGTAACGGTGACCTTCTTTATAGAACATGAAACATTGGATGGGCCGACGTGGTTGGTTGTCGCGATTCCCAAAGAATCGACCTCGACCTCCATATCCTCCATGTCGGTTGTCGAACCGGCGCTCATATCGATGACCTTCGTACCTTTGATTATTCTAATCGTTTTGTGCATTGTTTCGTTGCTCATTGTTCTACGCGACTGTGTTAGTCTGGTATACTGCGTGGTAGTTTTGTCGGTTTTTTAGGTTTAGGTGGCAGTCGGTCATGGCATGATTCTTCATTTCACAGATAGCACACCAAGATGCTTTACCATTTTTCATATTAAACGGGCAATCTTTCATCGTGTGTTCTCCATGTTCTTGTCAGATGTCGCAAAAACACTTTGTTTGCACAAATCGAACATCCTATCGACAGTTATCTTTTGAATGTCCGGTCGTTGAGCATTTCATGCACCAGATGTCCTGACTCTTAAGGTTTAGCTATTTTAAATATTTATGCATGATCTCAAGCTGTTCTTCCAGTCTATTATCTATGGGGAATGCTGGAAAGTATTCATCCATCTCTACTTGTAAGGATTTAGTCAGCGCATCTTCGTATGTTTTGAATGTCTCTAGGCTTATATGCCGCCAAATTTTCTGTGAAAGACCTACAAGAAACCACTGAATTAGCAATTTTTCATCAATTACGTAGTCCAGTTGGCTGAGAAGATCCTTCCACCATTTGTCATACTCTCAGACGGATTCTACTAGCTTTTGTGAAGATGCTTTTAACTTTTTAGCTGCCAGATGTTTAGCATCTGGAGTTTTAAATAATGATAGAAATTGTGCTTTAATTTTTTCCTTGGATGCATTGGGGGTTCTCTAAGAAAATGTCATATACCAAGTTAGAGCTCTTTTCCTCAATGCACCAGCGAACTGTGCCATCTGTCTGTCTTCTGTTGTAACCTGGTTGGCCTCCCATGTCGACTCACAGATGAACCAATGTCATCAGGGATCTTCGTCACCCTCATATAGAGGGATATGATCTGATCCGTGACCCATTTCGGATTCGTTGTCGTTGTCTTCTTCAGGAAGTGGCGGTGGTAGGGGTAGTGGGATGTTTTGTTTATCTTTTTGTGCAGAGTTGTTGTAGACAGAACTCTCGTTTCCATTGGTTGTTTTATTTGTCGTTTCTTCTCCAACAAGCAGTCGATCGGGGTCGACTTCTCCTGTCGATGTCCAACTGCAATTGTTTGTCTACAGGTCTGATTTTTCTGTATTCTCCAAAGTTGTATTTGGAAGGGGGGTGCTCCTTCATGTGTTAGGTAAAGTAATTGGATACTTCGGTTGGAGGGGTATGCTTGAAGCGTGACCCAATTTCCTTCTTCTAGTTGATGGATAAGTAGATGACTATCATTGTTTATCTTGTCATCTAGTCAGCTCCATATACCAAACTCACCAGCTCTTAGTCTGAGGTCCTCTTTGACAATGGCTTGTATTCTAGTACTAGGATTCATCGTAGACAGAGGTCTTATCTCTTGAGGGACTTCTATTTGGAGAGCTTCTCACTGCTATATCCACAGATCTTCTTCCATAGGTGACGCTTCTTCATTGATGCCTTCTTCTTGTCGGTCATGACCTGACTTTGGCAGATTTATCTCTTGGTCTGTCACCCTAGTATTCATTCCTCTTTGCAGTGCTATAGCTCTTTCTCTTCTTTCTTCCCTTCTTTGCAGCCTCTTCTCCCTCTCTATCTTCTATAAATCCGCCGTACCTTTATGTATCACTGTTCGTTCGATTTACTTTTTAGGCTGACTTTTCATCGCTGGTGATGGTATCTTTTTTTATTCGACTAGAATCCTCTCCACTTTACCCCGACATATGACCATCTACCCCCCCATTTCCTACTCGAGGCTTTAGAAATCTCGAATAGTTCTGTTTACTTGCTTAGGAAATATTCCCACTCCCTTTCGGCAATGAATTTTTCCCACTTCTTTTGTTTCTCTGCCCAGCTAGTATTTTGTGGCGGTTCGTGTAGTAATGGATGAGGCTCGACAATATGACCCACTCCTTTTTCTATCAAGAACTTGAACAGCAAGGTCGGTAAGGAGCACAGGAACTGCTCGGTAAGGTCTGTATAGAATTTCTTCTAAACGGATTCTACCGAAGTTCTTTCCTCTATATATTGCTCCTCGCAGAAATTGTCAGTGATCTTTTCAAACCACTCCGACAGGTTTGTCCTTCCCCCTCGAATCATTTTTTCTAGCAGTTGTTGGTCTTTAGTCGCTTTCGGCTTTACAGAAGTTTCTTGAAGAGCTGGGGTCCCGATTCTACAAACTTCTCATGGGTTTTAGTAAAAAAAAATTCTTTTGCTTGAGCAGTCATTAATCTGTTTCTCCGTGCATAATTCTGCAAGTAATTTGCTACCTTACGCTCCCACCAGTCCTTAATCTCCTGTTCTAATATCATCTGCTTGTATTCATCTCAGATATGTACTACCAGCAATGAAACCAATGTTGTAATCTCATAGATCACATAAGGTTACCAATAATACACATTAAAAGCATACAAACACATAACAGAAACAAGAGACAAGAACATAGGTAGAATAACAGATTATATTATAGTGAAAGGGTCCATACAATATAGAAAAATGAACCAAGTTCTTATCTGGCTCAACAGCCTAATATATAGGATAGCTCCTCCAACAAATATGCTATGGACATCCTCTTTCTTTTGGGACTTAGACTTCTACACCATCCTATAGATTCTCTAAATTGAGTAAGAATTTTGTTGTACTAAAATTTTTAGCTCATTATGTTTTATATTATTAAAACATATTTTATGATGATTGTGATTCGCTATTTTCTTTTACAAGCATATACTTTGTAAATTAAAATAAAAGTAATTTATGAAATAGAGCCTTAAGATAAGGAGAGATGGCTCATGACAATTATAAGTAACCTATTATGTCGCTATGAAGGAGAATTTGAAAGTTTAAATATTGAGGGTTTAAGACTCGAGTTTTAGGTGTCAAAGGACAAATTTGTGTGCTTACTATATCGAAGAAAAATAAAGTAATACTTCTCCTTAGAACATACAAGGTAGGAGCTAGGAGTTATTGCTATCATCCTTTAGGAATGGTTAGGAAAACACCTACAAAGTTATAATTTGAAAGAGCATGCTCATAGTCTTTGTAGAGAAAGCCCCTACCTACACCATGATGGTCGATGTACTAAGAAAACAAGCAATAATTCTTCTTGGGCCAATACTCTTTCGCATGTGTCTCCTCTCCTTCTCACTAAACCACTCTCCACTCACATGCATGATCTTCAACTTGGATACACAGAGCAATTCACCACCAGTTCGCTAGTTTTCCTCCCTCTTGAATCGTCTAGCACTTATTTTCATCAAATCACTAGCAAGTTTCCCTGTGCTATCTTGCTTATTTATGGTCCTCCCAAATCGATTAGCATCCATATACATCAAGTCACTAGTAAGTAGCTCCATGCTAATCTGCATTCCCACCATTTGCAATCACGACGAGCCAACATGTAGTTGTTCCTTGCTTTGACACTCGATGTGAGGAAATCATCACTCTCTTATTAAAAAATATATAATTTATATATTTTTAAAAATAACATTCATAACTTACTAATTTATGTAACTTAAATTCATAAACAATAAAAGTATCTAAAATTAGGAAATGTGATAATGACTTGTTTTTAGAGTGATTATTGATTAACTCCAAAT
>LPNX010632464.1:926907-947366 GCA_001517045.1 Pseudotsuga menziesii
GACTTAGAAGGATTCAATTTCTTGAGGTATAATTTTTTTATCTTGAACTTTTTATATTTAAAAAAAATAACAACTCAAGAATTTTGATCTATTTTTCAGCAGATAATTGTACATAGATTCTCTACATTTCTAAATTATTTTGTTGATTGAATATATTTTTAGAGTGTAAAGATTATTTAATATAATGAATAAAAAAATACATGAATTTTTAATTTTGTGTACATAGATTCTCTTTTTTTAAATTATTTTGTTGATTGAATATATTTTTAGAGTGTAAAGATTATTTAATATAATGGATAAAAAAATACATGAATTTTTAATTTTGTGTATTTGATTTGAATGATTTATTATAACTTGTATTTTAGAGTAATTTTTGTTTAACACTAAATTTTGAAATTTAACCCAATACATACCTATTATAAAAAAAATGTAATATATATAATAAAATATCAAAATTATAATATATATTAACTATATAAAGAATATACATCATTTTATATCTAAAAGTTAAAAGGATTTATTTCACGAATATATTCTTTGTAAAGTTAATCGAATTTATTTCAAGAATTTAGTGTCGAGGACTGATTATGAAATGAGGACATTTGAATTATGAGTGTTTGAAAAAATGATGGAATTTATTTCATTTGAATGATGAATGTTTGAAAAATTGATGGAGTTTATTTATATTCTTTCTAAAGTTAATCGAATTTATTTCAAGAATTTAGTGTCGAGGAGTGATTATGAAATGAGGACATTTGAATGATGAGTGTTTGAAAAAAATGATGGAATTTATTTCATTTGAATCATGAATGATTGAAGAATCGATGGAGTTTATTTTGAAGGAGTTCACTTTTGAACTGACCATTTGCATTGATCGGACGACCGCGGTCGTCGGACGTGACCGCTCACACGAGCGGGGTCGTCCGATCGGTGCAAATGGTCGGTTCAAAAGTGAACTCCTATTTTGAATGATGAGTGTTTGAAAAAAATGATGGAATTTATTTCATTTGAATGATGAATGATTGAAGAATCGATGGAGTTTATTTTATTTGAATGATTTATTTTTTCGGGGTGGAATTTTTTTGGAAAGTGATTATGATTATAAATATTAAAAAAAAAATATTTAGTTTTATTATTTTATATTATTTTTATAAGTAATTATGAAAGATGAATATTTAAAAGAGAATTAATTGAGCTTGGATTGAGTGGTTGGGAGAAATGTTGGTATCATCTTTACTAGATTCAAATCTTGCTTTGTGACACTTACATCTTAAGAGAAGATTTTAACTATGTAATGATTAACTAGATTATATAATTCATAGATATTGATATATCTTCAGTGAAATAACCCTCTATAAAATGGTGTACTGATTTGTATTATTTTATTAATTTTATTATATTTTTTGTATTATTACAAAAATTGATTTGAATATATATATATATATATANACATAGCCTTCCAAAAAATAGTCTTATGAACAAAACTGTTCAAAACCATGCATCCATAAGGTTCAAAATCAGTTGGAAGAGACATACATATAGGAAACTAAAATCCCAAGTCCAAAAAGCAAAAAATCCTATACAGAGAGATATTCAGAGACCATAGAAAGGAGGATTAGTAGGTTAAACATCGAAAAATATTGATTGAACTTGACTCGATTTGAAAATTATCTAGGACTTCCTCCCATAATAGAACACCAACTTTCCCATCCAGAGTTGCCTTTGAAAGCTGATCTGCTAACTGATTATGTTCTCTGTAAATGTGTTGGAAGTTGATTCTACAAAAAAAATTTAACTTTTTTCGAATTCTATAGCACCAAGGTGTAAGGGAGAGCACTTTAAGATTGTATTCACCTAAATCCCATTTGATGGTGACCCTTGAATCACCAAAAACCTGAAGAGACACAATACCAAAAAATGTAGCAACGTTGCATAAACACCAGAGGGAAAGTAGCTTAGCTTTCATATTTGTACTGGTTCGACAATGAAGTTTGAATTTGAAGATGTGAATATTATTGATCATTAAAGCTACCCCCACAACACAGTAACCATATTTGGCTTCCCCATCAAAGAAGACAACAATACCATTAAACTGAATATCCTTCAAAAATCTAGGCCTAGAATTTGCAACAATTTAAATTCCTCATTTAGCTGTAATATATGGTTACATATGTTATCAAAATCCAAACGGTGATATTCAAATAAAAAAACATTCCTCACCCTCCAAATTTTCTAGGAAATAATAGCAGGCAGGTTATGAAAGTTTCTGCTAGAGTTAAACCAATGGAATACATAGTTATCAAAGTTCTCTCCCTCCCAGACTTGAGAGATATTTAGAAGATAACAGATCTTTATCCAAATATTAAGAGTAAACTCACATCTAGTTAGAAAATGACCAGTAGATTCAGAATCCTGCTTGCAAAGAATACATAAACTAGGCCCATACTAGCATTTTTTCATCAAATTGTCCCATGTATTCAAACAATTTTGTAAATCCAACCACATGAAACTCTTAAATTTTAAAGGAATCATCCATTTCCAGATAATCTTGTACCACCATTTATGAACTAAACTAGAAGAAGTATGAACAATAGCCTGATATGTTGCTTTTGCATAGATATTCCCAGTCTGTGGGTTAGTTGTCCAAGTCAAAGAATCATCTCCATTAGAAATTCTACACCTTGCAAGATTCAATTTTTTAATATATGCCTCTGATTCATGGGTTGAATCATGAACAAGACCCAAGTCTTTTGATGTAAGCCAGTAAGAACAATCCATGTTTCTCCATAAAGGTCTTCTAATATGGGACAGAGTGAAATATCCAACGTCAACCAAATAATTTAAAATGTGAGATGAAAGCTTATAATATTCTCCTTGAATGATAATATGATCAATTCCAACCATCACGTTCCTACCATTTCCAACTTTCCAGCAAACATTCAAACTAATTTTGTGATAGATTTTTAAAAATCCCTTCCAAATTGGAGAAATATTCATGTAGACCTTTGTAGGCTTCCTAACCCAGTCAAAAGGATTCATCTTTATATACTTACCTTTCAAAATAAACGACCAAAGAGTATTTCATGTCAATCCCCTCCAAAAACTTTTCATTCTCAATGCAACATTAAACCAAAAAAGATTTTTTATGCCCCATCCTCCCCATTCTTTAGGAAAATAAAGTTTTTCCCATCCAAACACAATAAGTTTGTCATTTTTAGAGCCCCCACTCCATAAAAAAACTAAAAATGTATCTTCTTAAAATATTGATAACAGAGGAGGGGACCTGGGGAAGTGAAAACCAATAAACAAGTATGCTTAGGAGAACAACCTTGATAATGGTAAGCCTTCCACCGATAGATAAAAATATAAAAGTCCAACTTTTTATTATTTTTCCAAACTTCTCTAGCAATCAACGCTAGTATTGAACTCTATAGTCATTAGGTTTCAGAAAATATCCTAGATAATGGAAACCAACTTCCAAATCACAAGTTGTATACAGTAGGATAAAACTAATACAATCTAAAGAAACCTCAACCAATTTGCTATGGAAAAAACTAAGTTTTTTGCTGCTAATAGACATTCCAGAAGCCTTACATAAAATATTGATGATCTCTTTATAACACTGCCATTCATCCAAGGAATCCATACCAAACATCAGAACATCATCTGCAAAAAGAAAATGGGTAATTGAGAGGTTCTTAAATAATTTGATTCCTTTTACAATACCTTTAGCCTTAGCATCAAGAATAAGTCTTCTTAAGACTTCAATAATAAGGAGAAAAAATAGGGGAGAAAGTGGACAACCCAGTCTAATCCCTCTTCCACTTTTAAAGAAAATTTATGGAGCACCATTGACCAAGACAAAAACTGAGTAGATGAGACACAAGCCATTGTCCACTTAACAACGGACAAAGGCAATCCAATTTGTATAAGAACTAACCTTAAAAAATCCTAGTCAACTTTGTCAAAAGCTTTTTCTAAATCCATTTTGAGAAGAAATCCCCTCAATTTCTTTTGCTTGATATAATGGATAACCTCTTGAGTTATCCCTATGGAAACTAGAATTTTCCTATCATGAAGAAAACCAACCTACTCAGAAGAAACTGCCTTTGATGAGATAGGCTTAATTCTATTTGCAATAATTTTGTAAATGAGCTTGTAGAGCAAGTTAAAAAAATGCAATCAGACAGAAATCAACAAAACAAATTGGTTTATTTCGTTTGGGAACCAAAGTGATGAAGGTGTAGTTTAAGGCTCTAGAAACAAAACCTTCAATTCTGGACAATTCAACCAGATCAAGCAGCTCTTTTCCCATTATGTCAAAGAAGTGTAGAAAGAGTTCAACAGTCCACCCGTCAAGGCCTAGACTTTTTTCTTTTTTAAACTGCTTTAAGGCTTCCTGAATCTCCTTCAGTGTCACCTGATCTTGCACAAGGATTTTGTACTCTTCATTGAGGAAAGAGGGATATAAAGTCATAGTTTTAAGTTGAGCTTCAAGGCAAGTTTGTCCATCATTTTTGAAAATCTTTTCAAAAATGGTTTTTCAAATCATTGGAGTTGATCTTGACCTTTCACAAGGTTTCTATTTTCATCTGCTAAATCCCATATAGAGGTTAAGTTTCTCCTATTTGAGGAAAATAAATGAAAAAACTTGGAATTATTGTCTCCCAGACTAATCCAAATAGCTCTGCTTTTAAGCATCCAATCCTTTTCATCCTACTTTAAGATCAAATCTTTCTCCTTCTCAAATTCTTTGGTTAAAAGAAGATATTCCTCAGAAATAGAGAAATCGGGATTCTTTTGTTGTAAAATTCCGATATGTTCCTCAAGGAAAGAAAAAACGTCCCAGTCTTCTGCTTTCTTAGGTTTGGTCCAACTTGTGACAGATTCTTTAAGATATTTTAGCTTAGATACCAAATGATCCATGTTATAGCCGATTTTACCAAACTTGGTAGATCATGTTTTTATGGCCTTCCCTATCCCTATGCAAACTCTTTTCACCCCCTTGCTCAAAATAAACTTTGATAATCCAAGAAATCCCTTTAAAAAGACTTATTTATTGGTATACATGGGTCACCAGCTTACAGACCGTGTGTGCATGCAACTTGCTTCTTTATGACCCACGTACATCGGGAAATGTTCCCAAAAATGAAATAATTGGAGTTTTCCTCAATGAGTCATGAATAACTTGACCTTTGGCCTTACATATGCCTGGAAACGCTCTGACTCGACCCTTCACTTCCTATTGAAAGGCTATATATTTAGACTATTGGATGCATTAGAGGAGAAGAACTTATGAGAGCAAGGAAACTATAGTGGATTTGTGCCCCATTCATACATACTTGAGTCTGCATTTCTTTGTTCTTTTGAGTAACCATTTATTCTCTTCCCAATCTTGCCATTGTCTTGTGAGCTTGCCATTGATATGCAGGATTGAAGTGGTGGAGGCCTAGGTGGAGGACTCGGTCTCTCGATTCCGTCGAGGTGCCGATAGAGTTTGTCACTTGTATCTCTGTTTATAATTAATAGAAATATCCATTTCTCGTCCATTATATGTGTGTAACTTTGTCCATGGATGTAGTTGCTTTGATTTATCCATATTGGATTTATATATGCTAGAGTAGGCCTAACACTTAATATCTATCATGCTTGTTTATTTCGTTGTTGTTGAGAATGGAATGTAGGTGCAAGTGTGGTTAAAAGCTTAATGGGGATCTACTACAACCGTTCGGAATAAGGTACGTTCTTCATCCCTTAGTGTTAGCCTTATATATTTCTACTACATATGGAAATGGATTGATTTTTGGTGTCATACTATCTATTGTGGTCTACCCCAAGCCATGGGATTTTTTTTCCGTAACAGAATTGGCGACTCCACTGGGGATTTTCCTTTTTGGTGGGGTTGTGGATGCACTTTATCACTCAATTTTCTCTCTGTTTCTCCCCGTTTCTGTGTCGCATTTAGTAGTATGTTCATCCATTGACACTCCCTTAGAGTGGTTTGAGCCTTGGCCTTCTTTTTACCACTTTCTTCTTTGTATATGCGGTTCATAGTACGTATAGTCGCGTATATATGTAGGTTTTCCTAGACCTAGTCGCGTACATATGCCAATGTTCTTTGAACAGTAGCATACATCTGCCCTTTTGGTTGGGTTTTTGATGTGGGAAGTTGTTGGGTGGGTTGTGAGTGTGGTTCGGTCTTCCTGGGTACTGATGTTGTCTATTGGCTGCTTCTTTTGTGACCAGAGACCCCTTTTTCATTGATTTTTCTTTGAAAGTAGTTCTAGTCATTTATCTCCTTTATTGTTTTTCCATTGGTGCATTAGTCTTTTTGTCTCAGTGTCTTGCTTGGCTTGTCTTTGATGCTTGCTGCAGAGACTGAGAATTTAATAACTTTTATTGCATTTTCATTCTTTTATATTGAAAATACAAAATAATTATATAGTTGAATTCCTACTTGCATCTCACATATGGATTTAAGGAGGTACTTGCATTGGATTTCTTGGATGAGAGTTGTGTTTAGGATTTCCTATAGGAAGGATTGCATTGGCATTTGGAAAGGAATATTTTTTTGCGCATTTCATGTAGTGGCATACCCCTTTGTTCATATTTAAAGACAAATTGCACTTGGAATCGTTTGTTAGGTGTGCATATTTATTTCACTATTGATTCATAACATTGCTAGTTGCACGATCATTACCCTTGAGTAATAACGACCCTTAAAATTAACGCTTAAACATAAAATGGATTACACTCTTTATTTAATAGAGGTGCACCAACAAGATTAAGTTATAGAGTCTTGGAATAGGGTGTTGTGAGTAAATTTTTCCAAGACTACAAAACAAAATATTTAGGTGTTTGTCTCGGTGAGAAGAGAAATACTTGATATAATTAGTGTTCTCAGGAGGCTCCTCTTACACAGGATTTAAGCACGAGGAAACATACACGTTTGTGGTGGGGATAGCCCCTTGCCACTCTTTGTGCATCACTGGAGATATTTTCATGATATTATTCATATCTGGGGGCTTTTGAGGTACCTTTAGTGCTTTCGAGCTTCTAGCATTGTTACCCTTCCCATACCGTATATCCCTCCTGCGACTATCTACCTGAGCATTGGTTATATTAGGGTGACCTTAGTTTCCTTACCTAGGTAACCCAAGGGTTACTTGTAGAGGTTATTCTGTGAGTGTACTTTCCAGGTAGGGGTCGGACATCACAGCCTCTTTACGCATTGAAGTTGAGGGCCACTATAATTGGTTACACATGTCCTCTTGTACTCTATGGGAGTTCCAAGCCTCTCCTAGGCTAGGCATATCGGTTGCATTTGATAGCTCATTTATCCTCTCTCTTGGATTGTTTGCACCTGTAGAAATATTAGCTCCTATTCTATGAGAAAATATGCTAAGAAGAAGCACTGGAAATAGATCTTGCTACTAAGAATTCTCACAAGTATACACAAGAAAAATAAAGAGAAGAAAATAGACTGAATCACATGAATGAAGAGATGAATATTGGTGTGTATCTGTCCATTGAATAATGATGAATAATAGTGTACATAAATAGTATATCCCTCATAGGAAAATTGAGTTGTATGGATACAACTCATAAAGCTCAAAAAGGTTGACTTGCCAAAATATGGCAAACCCCCATAGGTGGCTAAAGCACTTCAAAAATCAGTCAAGGGCCTCACGAATTAGAAAAAGCATGAGTGAGTTTTCAAGAGTGATGTAAAAACATGCTAATCCTGGAAAATGGAGAGAAAGTCATGAAGGATAGGTTGGCAATGAAAGAACCTAGTTTCCTAGTTAACTAGCTTTACCTTATCCACAAAAAAGCAGGATAAAGTAGAATCAAGCAGAATCTAGTGTAAAGCATTGTTTCTAATTCTAGATATCCATAAAGTGGTCAATATCAACCCAGAATCATAAATAAAGCACTCTTGGGGTATAGATGGCATGGGTTGACTTTAAGGTGCAAGTGGATGCCAACTAATTAAGCTAGTGGGTAGATAATTAATCAAATAATGATTAATTTTTTTATCCTAAGTATTGAGCGGGTTTAATATATTCCAAAAGCACCTAACTTAGATTTACTTAGGGGTGTGCTCTTTGTGCGCTAGTTGGATTTAGGGATCACAGTTACTTGAGTATATTTATTTTCTCTTGAGTTTGGGTCCTTTTATGTTCGGCATGCATGATATCACTACTAGTTTCCTGTCACCCGCTCTACGTCCTAGTGCAGACCCTGGTGTTGGACTAGGGAGAACCACATCTCCTTACTTTTCTCATAGATTCGGGAGTGCTCATATTCCACCCCCTACTCCATTTGTCAGAGTATTTTCACTTCCTTCAACCGATCTTAACACCAGTGTTTGGTCCATGTTTGGTCTCACGGGGGTGGTAGTGGATACGTGAACGTTGGATCTCCACCTTATATTCCTTCTTATGTACCATCGTCCACCGCATTGTTTCCTTTTAATGTATTTGTCATGATCAATCCTTCCTATATCCTAAAGTTTGGACTCTTTACTGATTATTTCTAGTTTTTTTGGACTAATATTATTGTCATGGAGGGTCCATTTTTTTGTACACTCTCTCTGAGTCCTTGACCCATTTGTGTCTATGACAGGTATAATTTTGAACTGGAATATAGGATAGGATCACTTTTTCATATGCATCATGCATCGTCCTATGACCAGTTCGCCTTACATATAGCTACAAACCCACTTCCTAATGTTACGGAACCTTCACAATGATACTAGAAGTGGCATTACGTAAGTGGTAGAGCCTTCCTATTCATGGGTTCCCTAGCTAGATCTCTCTTTTCCATTTGGTACCCATGTCGTGACGCCTCCCTTAGGTCTGGGAGTCCCTTGTAGCCCCTCCATATCTTTGAGCAAGAACCTCGTATTATTTCTTGAACTTTATGTTGGCCATCTTCCATAGGGACTTTCATTTATATCAAGTTGTAACTACATTTTCATGCGTCTTCTTGCCGCATTGAGCTTTATCTCGGCTCCTTTCTTCACTTTTATGAGCCATATAGCCCAATCTTTCCTCAATCCTATCCAAGAAGAGCCTCCCATATATCTTTTGTTGCTTGATCACCCCATACCCAGAGGAGACATCCCCCCAAGTGTCCTTATCCTGCATGCCCTTCCTTGCATTGAGCATAGGTATGTTCCATTGCTAGGAACTAGTTTGCTTTCCTGCGGAAATCGTTTCCTCCTAGTTTTGTAATATAAGCAATTTTATCCATTTTCAAGCTTTCCATTATGAAAAAGACCAAAAAAAATAAAATAAAAACATAAAATGTCAGGTGAGTTACTTTTGGCAGATGTCGTGTTGTGTCGCCTTCAAACAGAGCAATGTATATTCCATCCATTGGTTGGGTTATTAGTATGACTTTAGGAGTTGTACTCATTTTTCTAAGTTTTCTCCGTCGACTGGTTATGCTTCCAGTCCCTATGGAGCCTCTATCGATGCCTCCTGTGTCACAGATTTGTCCCAGCTTCCATGTTGAGTCTATGCTTCCTGTGAGTCGCCATCTGCCTTATGCAATTGTTCGAAGGAATTTTTATCAATGTCCCCTAATTTATGGATTATCTCAAGTGTTCAACCTCAACACATCTATTCACACTTATTTGATTGTACTATGTACCTTGATTCATGTTATCATTATTGGTGGGATATCTCACATCTGTTAACGGTATACATCAATGATCGGTAATCAGATGATGGTCCATCATGTTCGACCTCGACAGCTTTATTCATGTGATGGGACATATACCAGTAGCGGTTCGTGTAGAAGACCTCCGAGCTTGGTGGAATTGCATATATGATACCTCTTTGATCATGCCAGTATCCATGAGATGTTATCTCTCATGCCTAGATTCCAATGTGTTATCAGATGTCTTCATTCGGTATGAAGATATTGTTTCACTATATATCGTATGTGGCGATGACCACATGTGACATATGTCTATTATGTGTATTCATGGCCATTGTACTATTATGTATCTAGGATTGCTACACTTCATATTTGCAGTCATATGCTGAGATGTATCATTGTATTGTACTGATGAATGGCTGGTTTCTCCACCCAGGTTTTCATTAATCCATTTCTGGGATTGGTATAATGTATTTCAACCATCATGTAATTACCCCTCTGACCTCACACATTAGGGGGCATCTGTTATAGCTGATTTTACCGCACTAGGTAGATCATGTTTTTGTGGCCTTCCTTACCCCTATGCAGAATATTTGGACCCCCTTTTCTCAAAATAAACTTTGGTGATCCAAGAAATCCCTTTAAAAAGTCCTATTTATTGGTATACGTGGGTCACCGACTTACAGACCACGCGTACATGCAGCTTGATCCACTATGACCCATGTACATCAGGAAATGTGCCCAAAAATAAAATATTTGGATTTTTCCTCAATGAGACACGAATAACTTGACCTTTGGCCTTCCATATGCTTGGAAATGCTCCGACTTGACCCTTCACATCCTATTGAAGGGCTATATATTGAGCCTCTTGGATGCATTTTAGGAGGAGAACTTATGAGAGCAAGGAAACTATAGTGGATTTGTGCCCCATTCATACATACCTGAGTCCGCATCCCTTTGTCCTTTTGAGCAGCCATTGATGCTCTTCCCAACCTTGCCAATGTCTTGTGAGCTTGCCATTGATATGGAGGATTGAAGTGGTGGAGACCAAGGTGGAGGACTCGGTCTCTCGATTCCGACGAGGTGCTGACAAATTTTGTCACTTGTATCTCTGTTTATAATTAATAGAAATATCCATTTCTCATCCATTGTATGTTTGTAACTATGAATATTCTTGTCCATGGATGTAGTTGCTTTGATTTATACATATTGGATTTATATATGCTAGAGTAGGCCTAACACTTAATATCTATCATGCTTGTCTATTACGTTGTTGTTGAGAATGGAATGTAGCTGCAAGTGTGGTTGAGAGCTAAACGGAGATCTACTACAACCATCTGGAATAAGGTACATTCTTCATCCCTTAGTGTTAGCCTTATTTATCTCTACTGCATATGGAAATGGATTGATTTCTAGTGTCATACTGTCTGTTGTGGTCTACCCTAAGCCCTAGTAATTTTTCTTTGTAATAATCCATAGGATTGATAAACTCATCATTCTTGTAAGATAACCAAGTATCATGAACAAAATCACAGTAATCTTCATTTTCAAGCCAAGAGCTATTGAACTTAAAAGGAAAATTTTATTTAGGGGAAGTTCCTTCAAATGGCAAGAAAATGGGCCAATGATCAGAAATTTTATTCATCCCCACCCAAGTTCTGTGTCTGTGAAACCTAAACCAAAGATTTCTTAACAATAAATTACATCCAAATTTTTTATACTTTATTCTTATCATATTTTTTTCATTTATTTTTATATAGGTTTCATTATAAAAATGGTTTGTTTTTACTATATAGTATGGGAAAAACTTAATACTTTCAAGTCCATGTTTGATTTGTTTATTATTATAGAGCATGGGGAAAAATTAATACTTTCATGTCCATATTTGGGATAGAGCTTATTTAGTGTTGTTAATTTTCACACTCATTTTGTTGAATATGTGTTGTATATTTGTGGGTTCCTTGATCAAAAGTGGTTAGTGAGACTAGGTCTTTAATTTTTTGTTTCTTTTTGTGTTGTTTTGAATTAATAGTTTTCTAATCCATTGGAGAATAGTTTGACTTAAGGAGGTATGATTATAATCTAATATGGGTTAATGGGTTATGTTTTGGATATCCAATGAGATAATACATAAAAGATAATACAATGAGATAAAGAGTGGAAAAACTCTCAAGAATGGTAGTTTTCGATGTTTTGCACTTAGAAGGTAAATCATTGTGTGAGACAGTTAATTCTTGTGTTTTAGATTTTGCTTAGTATTGATTTTCTTGCAAAGTTGGGAACCACTAAATGTTATCAAACAAGAAATAACACACTTCACAAATTTTTATTACTAAGTGGCATAGGTCAATCCTAAAAGGAGACGTATCAAGCACCCAAAGGCATCCAATTTATAGAGGTGTTATTTTTTTAATGACATTTTATTTGGTTTTACATTTTTATTCTATGAGTGGATATAGAATTTTTTAATTATTTTTTATTTGGTTTTTAATCTTATGAGCCGATATAAAAAAATTAGTTATTTATTTTTATTTTTGGTACATAACGTTAGTTTGTTACGTATAATGTTACACATTTCCCTCATACTGGGATGTAAGCACCTCCCTACTCCCCATGCAATTATTTATTACATGTATGAAAAACATACTATTTTATTTATCTATATATATTTTATTATATTTTTTGTAAGCTAAGAAGATTTATATTAATCAAGACAAAGTCATAGCAAATAGCAATCTAGATTTGCCTCAAGGGAAAAAAAACCAAAGATATAACAACAAACTTCATGTTGATGTCTAGAAGTATTATTGATAATAAAAGAGAGATTGTAAAGAACTATTGAGGCCTGAGTAAACATATGATGTTCAAAAAAAGAAAACTATGTTGAGGAATGACTAAGCTATTCTATAGTCTCATCATCGAAGATGGGAATTAGAGGCACCTCTTGCCAATGGGATGATTTTGAAATTGAGGCCTCAAATTTCATACTTGTGGTTTCTTGGATGAGGAAATTGAGCTTGGATTGCAACTTCCTATTTTGGTCATTGAGTTCATCCATCTGAAGTAAGAGTTACTACCTTTCCTCCTAGTTATCAAGAAGAAATTTGCTAAGAATAGATTTAACTTGCCAAAAGAGAGCAATAATCATATAATATTTGGTCTCACAGGTATGGGTGTTCCCATAATCCTAAACCCATGGCCTCATTTCCTCCATAATATATTTAGCTTAAATAAATTCTTGTTCAGTGTTAACCCACACCTCAACTTGAGAAATTTAATCTCATATGCCAACCAAAGTATGTTGGAGTTAACTGTCTCAGGCTTCTCCTTTCTTAACCTGCACTTTTTTTAGAGAATCTACTACTACCCCTTTGCACCCTCTCCCCTCATCCCCCACCTACCATTGCTAGAACACCCACAAGCGAAATCGATCTCGAGGAGGAGCCTCAAAAATAGAAAGATAAAAGAAGACTAATACAAAAAGAAGTAGGAAGTAAGAAGGAAAGCCATGAGAAATTCTAGGGTATCCCAATATCTCAGAAAAGATGAACCAAAAAATCGATAATGTAGAGAAATCACCATTGGAGAGAAAGAAGCAAATCTACCCAAAGAGGAATGACCGGAAATGGGATGACAGCCATTGACAGGGGCTTCCAGAACAAAATCCCATCTTCAACATACTCCAACATCATATCTAAGCATGTGGAATGAATGCTCATGATCTAGAGGAGCAATAAGCGACTAAGTACTGTGACAAGATCGAATGGAAAATGAACCTCCCTACAGATAGCTTGCGAGGAGAAACAATCCATCATACCCATGATTGAGTGGAGACTTGGAAACTCAATTCCATTACTTTTGACAACTATCATATGAGGTAGGTTAAGTATGTGAGGAAGGGGTTGCCACTTGGCATTTTGAACTAGCGTTGCATACGTCACCAGTTAATGTCCCTATAACCCCATTTGAGGAATTTTACTATAATGTTATCTTAATAATAATAAAAATAATTATTATTATAAATATACCATATCCATACCATAAATATATCTCAAGATTCTCACTCTAATAATTTTTCAAAATATCATAAAATACTTAATTTAAACATATTGACAATATTTTTTAATTATGAAAATACTTAATATTTTATTTATTTTTAAAATTTCAATTAACAAATATTTTCTTCAAAATTTTGGACATAATAATTATTATATATACATATATATTTAAAAAATAAAAAATTAAAGTTATAAAGATTTAATTCATTAACTAAATTTGGTTTATAAAATGTTTTGAATGATGTTTTTATTAATAATATATTGTTATTGTAGTAAATAATGAAGTAAGTAAGTAATAATAATTTTTTATCAAAATTCTTTTTTAGATGTGCGGAAAATTAAAAATTACTAAATGAAGGTGGAACTTTATTTCCCACTAATAAAAATAAATAATAAGAAATTCAATAAACAAGTTGTGTTTGTTTTTTTTACTCACTCTTATTATTATCTATGATTTATATTCTTAGTGTAGTGATAAATAAATTGGAGTTTTCTATCATTGGTCCATGCAGAAGGAGGGTGCCTTTGGCATCTAAAATTGGGAATCCTCAAATTAAAATGTCTTGAGAATAATAATACATTTATTTCAAATCTCGAAGCTCAATTCTAATAGATACAAATGGATTTGGGTAATGAGATAGAAAGATTTAAGAGAAACTAAATTCCCAACTCTAAAAGAAAAAATGTTTCTATTCTAAAGAAAAAACCATTATATTTATTATTTCAAAAAGTGAAATTAAAATATACATTAATAATTTTGCAAAAACTAGACTAGACATGTCCTTCCTCCTATACAATAATCCTATTGTACATTTTTCCAAATACCTATACATTCGATGCAAAAACCACGGATTGGCTTTAAACGTATTTTATTAAGACATCACTAACTCTAAATGTGTACTCTTTCGTGCCCCATCTCTCGGAGTATGGATAAAGAAACCTCTAAAAAGGATTAAATACCCTAAATTCTTGATATATTAATGTATCTTCATACAAAAGTTAAGTGTATATTTCGAAAGTGAATCTTCTTTTGATTAAATTTTTTGAGTATATGTGTGATATATTAATGTATCTTCATACAAAAGTTAAGTGTATATTTTGAAAGTGAATCTTCTTTTGATTAAATTTTTTGAGTATGTGTGTAAGAGATGTGATCAAACATAATTTTATCCTTCAAGACTTTGTTCATTACAGGATCAAGTGCTAAATTAGAAATATAGCATTTTCATTAGATTAGAAATATGACATTTTTCATTACACTAATTAATGAATAGTTTTGAGTCACCCATAATCTACGAGTCTCTAGGGAAAAAGATCCATCTCTATTATTTGTGCATTTCTTAGTACCATATTTTATGAAGAAAAAATGATGCTTATTAATAAAAAGAGTTCCCTCCGCTTTACGCATAACTGGTACTCATGGTAAGCACTCTAAAATAAACCCAAGCTTTGGTGAAGTCAATTACTCGAGATTTAAAGACCCTCACTAAGGCTTATCTTGAGAGCTTTTCACTCTTCTTGGTAGGGGAACCTTAATTTTTGAGATACCAACCCAACAACCATGCTATCCCCTTGATATTTATCATCTCACATATTGACAACCACAATCCCCATATGATATAGCATGGTAGAGATTTACGTGTCTTGAGAGAGGGCTCTATCATCTAAGACTCAAAACATTCCAAAAGTATGTTTTTATTCCACTTATTAGGCTCACACATCATTTGAATGATTTCATTCCAAAAAAACTTAGTCAATAAATAAGAAACAAATACATGGTCAACCAATTCACCTTTAACCTCGCATAGAATACAAAGGTTTGGTCCATTCCAACTTCGTTTTTGTCCATTGTTCCAGGTGACAATCTTATTTGATAAAATAAACCATACAAAAATTTTCACATTAAATGGACATACTGGTTTCCAAATCACCTTCAACTACAAAATCATATCCCCAATAATATCTTGAATTACCAAAACTTCTCGTATATATATATATATATAATTCTAAATTTATTTAAATTCATACTCATAACCTTGTAAGAAAATACATAATTATTGTATATATAAATAACTATTTCAATGTTAATAATACTTAAAAAAAAAATTACAAATATTTTCACATCAAAAAGTTAAATAGATTTATTTCACGAAAATATTTTTACATCTAAAAGTTAAATAGATTTATTTCACGAATATATTCTTTCTAAAAGCTAATCGAATTTATTTCAGTGATTTATCGTTAATGAGTGGCTATGAATTGAGGACATTTAGACGATGAAAGTTTAAAAAGCTAATCGAATTTATTTCAAGAATTCATTCCATAGTGATTATCGTAGATTTATCACTCGTTATGAAATTCTTATCTTACTATGTTGTTATCCGAATCCCATTTCGTTTATGTGTCCCATTATAAAGATTGTTTTTTATTATTAAAATAATATTTTTATTTTTATTTTTTTAAATACTAAATTAAATTAATAATTTATAAATAAATTATATGCTATTCATTAAGTATTCGTTCATTAAATAAGTATAAGTTCATTAAAATGATTATGTCAAAAAGTGAAAAGGATAGTTACTTTTCTTTACAATCACTTTAGTTACAGCTAATTAACCCTTTCATACTTTACCCTTATTCCAATCTCCATTTCTTTTTTGTGGCATACCATAATAATTGATTTATTTAATATCACCTTGTAGGGACCGCAGGAGGTTTTGGGACCGTATGGTTTTGTTTGGGTGCTTACAGTCTTGTAATTTAATCTTGGCAGGGGATCTAAACCTCACTTTTTCTCCTAGCGAGGTATGGGGTGCTGGAAGATAGGAGGATGTTCTAGCTGATTATTTCATTAAGCTCTTTTATGATGCCCAGTTGTCTGATATTGTCCCTTCGGTTCTCTCTCCCACTTGGACGAATGGACGAGTTGGCGATGGCGGGATAGCCAAGTGCCTGGATCGGTTTCTTATGGTGGATGGCCTTTGTGATGATATTGGGAAATACAGATTTTGGTCACACGCAACTGGCTTCTCGGATCACAGGGTTGTTTTCCTCCAACTGGATTTTGACGTCTCCTTTCATATCTATCCTTTTAAGTTTAACCCGTCATGGTTGAAGGAGGAGGACTTTAACCAGCTCATTCGTGAGTAGTGGGTGTTATTGGCAGAGTGGGATTCTTCTCGTTTAAATTCTCTGGAGGGCTTCGTGTTGATTTTGAACAACCTACGTTTGGTGGTTATTGATTGGGAGCGTAAAAAGAAAAAGGATCTCAACAACGATCTTGAACGCATAGAGGCTGAGATTCATGTGTTATCGTCGGATGTTTCTAGAGACCAATTATCTAGCAATAAGCACCTGGCCTTGACTGGATTGGAAGATTCACGACAAAAAATTCTTCTCCATAAAGAGGAAACTCTTCATCAGAAGAGCCGAGCAATCTGGTTATTAGCGGGTGACTCCAATTCCAAGTATTTTCACAATCAGGCAAATAAAAGACGCCTGTAAAATGCTATATGGGAAACAAAGGGGGAGGATGGATCTTATGTGTATGATAATGCGTCCATTCAACAAGCTGCAAAACACATTTTCAGGCTTCTTATGTGAAACAGTCGGGTTGTTGTATTACGGATCAATTGAATGTGATAAATTTTTATTCGTGTTTCTTCGAGCCTGAGGATTGTGCCACAATCTCAGAGATTATTTCTAATGTGGAGGTGTTGAAAACTCTGAGGAGTTTCAAGAAGGATAAAATCCCGAGTCCAGACGGGTGGACCTCGGAGTTTTTCATCCCTTTCTATGATTTGATAGGGACTAAAGCAATGGAGACTGTGGAGGAAGCGAGAAGGTCGGGTATTATTCTGGATTCACTTAACAAAACTTATATTACTCTCATTCCTAAGACTGACAAACCCTCTGGTTTCAGTTATTATCATCCTATAGCTTTATGTAATCTTTTTTATAAGCTGATTTCGAAGATATTAGCGGAATGCTTGAAGTCTTTGCTAAGCAATAATTGTGGAAATTGAACCAGGTGATAGATTAATTTTACTCACAACAATTAACAATTGATCATGCAAAATCACTCACAAAGAGACTGAAAATTGGAGCTGAACACCAAACTGTATTAAATCAGTGTACAATAGCCAACCCTGTAATAACCTAGGTTGCTGAATAAATAACATACATCAGGGATTCGAATGCATGAGGAGCAATTAGAATCTAGCATAAAGCAGGCTTACTAAAAATAAGCAAATCCCCCATAGGTGTAAAAAGCTGATCCCAAATCTGTCATGGAGCTCATGAATTAGCAAAAAGGCTTAGGCAAGCTAAAGAGTGGTGGAATGGCAGCTCATACATGCTTTTGCATGGAGAAAAGAGTGGAGGATGAAGAGGACAAAAAACTAGTTCACCTCACCTAGTCTAGCTTTTCTATTTGCCTTAAAACACTGAAAAAGCAGGGAATAAAGCAGAAAAAGCAGAAGGACGCCTAGGAGGCCAGGAATAAAGTAGATTTGATTCCTTGGGCTTTCCCATGCGCTACATGAGTCAAATGGGGCAAGTTTGACCACTATGGATAGGTAAAAGGCAACTTGCACAAGGTGGGACACATGAACTAGGCTAATAAGACAGAAATAATTAAATTAATGTCTAAATGGGTAAACTATGGGTTGATTATTCTAACACCCCCCCTTAAGCCTGACTTATGAGTAATATATCAGAAAATTATAGGGCCTAGCAACAAGGCTTAGTCACCCTTTACATACTGCATGTCCATTTAAACAAGGAAAGAGGCAAAACCAACTTGGGAAAATCCTCCCTTAAACATGGACTGTAAAACAAAATTGTAGAATCTTGTCTTCACTCATGCTTTCACAGCATGATCAACAATCCCCAGCAATGATTTGAGATTGTTGAAGGTCTTCTCACAAAATGCTTTGGTGAAGATATCAGCTACTTGTTCTAAAGATGAACAGAAGAGTAGGTGAATGGTGCCATCATGCACAAGTTCTCTGATGTAGTGCATATGGATCTCAATGTGTCTGGTTCTCTGCTTCTGAACTGGATCTTTGCAGATTCGAATGGTACTCTGGTTATCACAGTAGATGGTAGTTGAGTACTCTGGTTCGAAGCCACACTCTCCAAGTAAACCCTGCAACCATAAACATTGAGTTGTTGCATTAACAACTCCTTTGTACTCTACTTCTGTAGATGAGAGTGAAATGGCACTCTGTTTCTTGCTTGACCAGCTGATTGGCCCTTCTGCAAGCATGAACACATATCCTGATGTGGAATTTCTGTCTGTTCTATCACCTGCCCAATCACTGTTAGTAAATCCAATCAAATCAAGATTAGATTTTGCTTTATAGAAGATCCCATGTGTCCTTGTTCCCTGAACAAAGTTAGGGATCCTTTTGGCTGCTTTCCAATGGATCTCTTGAGGCTGATCCATGAATCTAGAAGCCACACTTACTGCATAACAAAGATCAGGTCTAGTGTGTGTCAAATACAACAAACATCCAATCAATTGCCTATACAGTGTATTGTTTACCATAGGTGAAGAATCAGCTTCTTCCAGCTTCACTCCTGAAAAGAAAGGAGTTTTGCTTGCTTTGCAATCCTTCATTTTGAATTTGTTCAGCAAGTCCAAGGCATATTTGGAGTGGTGCACCTTGATTCCAGCTTTGGTTTGAGCAATCTCAAGCCCCAAAAATTGACTTAAGAGCCCCAAATATGTCATGGAGAAGGCTTGGTTCATAGCTCCTTTTAAGGAAGCAATCTCAGCCTTTGAGCTTCCTGTAATGAGGAGGTCATCAACATATAACACAATGATCATTAATGAACAATTAACTAACTTCAAATAGACATTTGGATCTGATTTGCACCGAATAAAATTCAGTGATAGCAAGAAGCTATCGATCTTGGCATACCAAGCCCTGGGGGCTTGCTTTAGCCCATACAATGACTTTCTCAACCTGCACACAAGAGAAGGGTTAGTAGCAAAACCTTGAGGCTGCTGCATATATATCTCCTTAGTAAGATCTCCATTCAGGAAGGCACATTTTACATCCATGTGATGTACCTCCCATTGCCTTGAGGCTGCAATGGCTAAGGCTAGCCTGATGGAATCCATTTTTGCCACTGGGGAAAAAGTCTCATTGTAATCTATGCCATGAACCTGTGAGTAGCCCTTGGCTACCAATCTGGCCTTGAACTTCAGTGGTGAACCATCAGCAACAAATTTGGTCTTATAGACCCACTTACACTGTACTAGTTTTCTCCCTGGGGGAAGATCCACTAGCTCCCATGTGTTGCTCTTCTGGAGTGAGCTAAACTCCTCCTTCATGGCTGTTTGCCATCTTGGATCTCCTACTGCTTCTTCATATGTTTGAGGATCAGACTCCACCATCAAATATCATTTTTCAGCAAACATAGGATCCTTCATGCACAGACCACTCTCAAATTGAGATCTAGTCCTCCTTGGGTCATTGGGATCCCCAGCTAGCTCTCCTGCTGCATGTAGTGTCTTGACTGCCCATTTTGACCTTGTAGGGCTGTTAGGGTCTGCAATAAACTCATCTCCATTAGACAAATCAGAATCAACATGTTCAACAAACTCTTTACTTACTTCTTGACGTTCAGGTGGTGAAGAGGCTTCACCAACTTCCACTGCTGCAAGGGGTTCTTCTTCAAACTGAACACACCTTTCGATGAAGGCTTTGTTTGTGCTCAAAT
>LPNX010632464.1:947518-1006745 GCA_001517045.1 Pseudotsuga menziesii
TAAATAGGCCAAAAACTTCAAACTTGTGTTTCAGGAAGTGAACCCAGCAATACTTGGAAAATTCATCAATGAAATTCAATGCATATTTGGCCTAACTCATGGACATATGAGGGAATGGGCCAACAACATCACTATGGATCAGCTCGAGGGGTGCAGAGGTTCTCTCATGACTAGCTCTCTCAAATTTGTGCTCTGGGTGTTTTCCTAGGATACAACCTTGGCAGACTCCTTTGGAAATTTTTTATCTTGGGCAACCCTATGACCATCTCTTTTTCACTAAGATCAGAAAGATATTTGTAGTTTAGGTGGCCAAATCTTTCATGCCAAAGCTTGCTTGCTTCATTAGCATGAATCAGAAGAGTAGAGGGGTTTGAGTAAGGTAGGAAGTGTGAGAACATGTATACCTTTTGAGCATGATTCGCAACTCCTTTTGCAATGACTCTACCAATTGAAATCTTTGTGATCTCAACTTCATCGGGGGAGAATATGACCTTCTTAGAAGACCCAGTGTGTTTCATCTGGTACACTGATAGGAGTTTGGAGGTAAGACCAGGCACATACAACACATTGCTGAACTGACCATGATCAAGATCTATCCTTCCTTTGCCTAAACTTTCAGTGAGAGAGTCATCTCCCAGTACTATAGATGGTCCTTTCGACTTGTCCAGTGAGGAGAAGGCCTCCTTAGTCGAAACCATGTGTCTTGAAGCTCCAGAATCAATGATAAAACTGGGTGAGCTTGATGTTCCAGCAACTAAAGCATGAACTCTCTCTCTGTCATCTGAACTTGATCCTCCTTCTCTCTTCTTTGAGCTTTCTGGAAAGGAGATACCATTCTTCTCCAGGAGTTGGGTCAGCATGTCTATCTGCTTTTTCATACAAGAGCTTTCAGAGTGATTGCCCTTATTGCAGTATGCGCACTTATTCATTTCACCTTTGTTTTTCTTCTTCTGGTAGTTCTTCTTGGGACCTTGTTGATCCTCCGGAGACTGTTTCTTGTCTCTCTTTTGCTCAGGTGGCTTTTTAGCTTTATTTTTTCCTTTTGAATCCACCTTCGAATCTCCAGCAATCAAAGCTTGATCTTTGGATGGTTTGATGGTGCCCATCATCACCAGCTTGTCCTGTTCTTGTGTGAGAGATTCCATGAAATCTGCAAGGCTAGGCATCTTCCAGGTTCGAGCTGTCAGTTTTGTGGCATAGAAGATCGAAACAAACACTGAATAATCAGGGCCCGGCTTCGAGAGGATGTCCAGTACGAGTTGATCATCTTTCTTTTCGATACCACACTGTTTCAGCTGCAAAACTAGTGCTTTGAACTTCGAGAAATATAGCTGTAGGGATTCAAAGCTCGTTGGACTCAAAGAAATCAACTCATTTTCGATTTGATGTCCCCTCATCTCATCTGTCTTTCCAAAAAGATCAGCAAGCTTCTCCCATACTTCATTCGGTGATGTCAATCCATCGAGATGGAAAAGGAGGTCTCTGGAAATACTCAGACATAGGAGGCCATAAGCCTCATCCCTCCTGTTGTGCCATTTTATCTTCTCTGCAACTACATTGGGCTCTGCTTTTGTTGCCATAGTCACCCTGTAGAGGCTTTTCGCTCTCAACAGTATGTCCATCTCTGCTTTCCATTCAAAGAAATTGAAGGGATTCAAGATAGTTTTCTGTGATTGATCCATAGCTTAGAAAATTTGTCCCGATTGTCAGTAGAAGGCTCCCAGTCACTGATGTCGAACCTGCAAAACAATTTTGAAGGAGAGATAACAATCTATAATGGCTCTGATACCATGTGGAAATTGAACCAGGTGATAGATTAATTTTACTCACAACAATTAACAATTGATCATGCAAAATCACTCACAAAGAGACTGAAAATTGGAGCTGAACACTAAACTGTATTAAATCAGTGTACAATAGCCAACCCTGTAATAACATAGGTTTCTGAATAAATAACATACATCAGGGATTCGAATGCATGAGGAGCAATTCGAATCTAGCATAAAGCAGGCTTACTAAAAATAAGCAAATCCCCCATAGGTGTAAAAAGCTGATCCCAAATCTGTCATGGAGCTCACGAATTAGCAAAAAGGCTTAGGAAATCTAAAGAGTGGTGGAATGGCAGCTCATACATGCTTTTGCATGGAGAAAAGAGTGGAGGATGAAGAGGACCAAAAACTAGTTCACCTCACCTAGTCTAGCTTTTCTATTTTCCTTAAAACACTGAAAAAGTAGGGAATAAAGCAGAAAAAGTAGAAGTGCGCCTAGGAGGCCAGGAATAAAGCAGATTTGATTCCTTGGGCTTTCCCATGCGCTACATGAGTCAAATGGGGCAAGTTTGACCACTATGGATAGGTAAAAGACAACTTGCACAAGGTGGGACACATGAACTAGGCTAATAAGACAGAAATAATTAAATTAATGTCTAAATGGGTAAACTATGGGTTGATTATTCTAACAAGAATATCTCAACTGACCAATTCGGCTTCCTTCCTGGCTGGAAAATATTGGATGTAGTGGGCATTATTCAAGAAACCTTGCATTCGATTAAATCGAAAAAACTTGCTGATTTTATTCTTAAGCTAGATCTTGAAAAGGCTTATGACAGGTTGGACTGGTCTTTTCTTCGTCTTGTTCTCTCCTAGGTTGATCTGTCATATAAGATAGCACGTTGGATAATGTCTTGTGTGTCTTTGGCGAGCTACGTTGTCTTAGTAAACGGCTCTCCTTCCCATTTCTTCAATAGCGGCCAGGGGGTGAGACAGGGTTGTCCCCTATCACCTTATTTATTCATTTTAGCTATGGAAGGGCTCAACCATTTGTTCTTAAAGGCTAATGAGGATGGCCTTTTACAGGGAGTGAAAGTCGTGAATGGGATGTTCCTTCATCTCATCATGTTTGTGGATGTTGTTATTATTCTGGGCAGGGGATCTATGGATGAATGGAGTCTCATTAAAGAAATTCTTAATACTTTCTGCTTAGCTATTGGTTTGTCTGTTAGCAGAGACAAATCCTTCTTTAGACATAATTTCCCCAATGAGCTGTTGGTTTCTCAAGTCACGGATCTTTTTTCCCATCGGGCGACATCTATTGATGAAGGCCTTCTTTACGTGGGTTATCAGCTTAAAGCTAACAGTTATGAGAAGAAATACTGGAAATGGTTAGTGTCCAAGTTCCACAGGAAGATTGAGGGCTGGTCCTCACGGTGGCTCTCTTTGGGAGGGAGGCTTGTTATGATTACTTCGGTCCTGCAATGTGTGTCGGTTTATTGGTTTTCATTGCTGTGTATTCCACTTGGGATCATCTCTTCCCCGCAGAGGACCATCTTTAATTATCTTTGGTGTGGTAAGTCTATGGATCACAAATAGCATTTAGCTAGATGGGAAATTCTGTCAAGGCCGCATGTGCATGGAGGGTGGGGTATTAGACATTTGGGAAACTTTAATAAATATCTATGTGCCAAAAGCTTGTGGAGGGCTCTCCACAATGACTAGATCTGGGGAAAGATTATCAGTCTTAAGTATCTACGTGGTCTTCTTATCATCTCTTGGCTTCGTTCTAGTTTGCAATCCCTAGCCAGCGTTTCGATGATCTGAAGAAGCTTGGTGGACACCTTGCTAGTCTTAAAAGCTAATTTAAACTGGTTGGTAGGGAGTGGCACTCAGATTTTTGTGGGTATAGATCCTATTGTTGGGATGGAAGGCTCTTTCCAGCTGTCTACATATTTGATTCATCATCTTCATGGGAGGAACTATTTCGATCTCTCCAACATCACAACCGCTGAGGTGGATCACCCTCCACGCTGGCTTAATGCTTGTTCTCTATAGATCTGTGGTGGCTTGGCCAAGGAGTGGACGACCTTCACTAGTGCATTGTACACTGCTAGTATTACTTTAAACAAAAATAAAGACAAGCTAGCATGGGACCTCAACAAGGCCAATGGCAATGTCACAGCGTTGTTAGTCTATCGTGCGCTAGATAGTAGGTCTCTCACCACTCAGATCGACGCCATCATTCACAAAATTTGGTTGGGCCCTTTGCCATTAAAGATCAAATTCTTTGGATGGCTATGCATTCATCTTAAAATCCTAACCTGGGATTCTCTTCAGGAGCGTGGCCTCTCGGGGCTGGGGAGATGTTGCCCCTATATGTCAAATTTTGAATCAGTGGAACATTTATTAGGCAGCTGCGATTTCTTCCAGAAGGTGTGGGAGTTTGTCAGTAGCCATCTCTGCTCTAGTTACAAATGGGAGAAGTCTTGCCTACTGGAAAACATTTGGGGATTTATCAACTCCACTTCTTTTCCATTGGGTGTGTTACTGGTCATTTTCTGGTCTGTCTCAAGGGCCTGAAATATTGTCACCTTTTAGGATGGAAGGGCTAACACATTCATGGCTGGATCGAAGGCCTTAGGCCTGCTGCATGCATTTGAAGCTTTGGAGCACAAAGCGTCTAGTCATTGCATTCCTCTTCCTCCGGTGGTCCAGCAGGGCATAGTTGGCTTCTTTGATGGTGCCGATCAAGGTGGGTTATGTGGGGCGGGGATGGTGATCAGACTGAGTTAGTGTCGCTCTTACAGTCTCAAGCTATGCACTGGAGCTAGAACTAATACTAAGGCAAAGCTTCTAGTGCTTTGGGGTCTATTATTTTTTGCGAAGGAGAAGGATATTTCTTCCTTCACGATTTACAAGGATTTGAAAGTGATCGTGGACTGGGAAAAGGATGTCCATGCCCTGCACTCGATTGATCTCCACCACTGGATTCTGCAGGTAAAAAACCTCATTAATTGTTTTCAGCAGATTTCTTTTAGCCATATATATCGTGAGCTGAATACGGATGCAGATCTTTTATCCAAGCAAGATTTGGGCGGGGGGGATGGGAGCCATCGATTGGGAGTTGATTCAAGGTGGGTTCAGGTCTGAGTATGGATCTCTAAGTACAAGTAATGAACAATGAATCACTGTGAGGTGTATTTGGCCTTTGTCACATAGTATCTTTCTGTTACAGGCACGCGCATTTTACGGATGCTCATGTTCTGTCATTTTAGTTTACCTGAGGAGTCATCATCCCTTATGAGATTTTGTTGAAGTTTTGTTCTATTTTATTGATGTTAGAGTAGTCTGCTTTTTGTCATTAACGCTTTCGGCCAATGTTGTTAAGGTTATACGTGGATCTCAATTATCCCGGAAAACAATTTTTTTGACATTTTAGTTATGCTAATATGCGGTTGTGTAATTACCTGGAAATAGGATTATGAATGTATGTTACAACTTTTTCTAATATATAAAGTTGCTATCTTTGTGTGAAAAAAAACTTAATTATTTTACCTCTCCATTTAGGATTAAAATTTTGATATTCTTAACTTCATAAAATTAATTTTTTTATTAAACTATTAACCCACTCTTTCCTTACATCAACTTATATTTGAACAAACCCTTTGTCTTGCTTCCATTTATTTACATGTGCTTTTGAATAAATGGTTTAAGTACAAAGTTGGGTCCCACTAAGTGTTAGCCAAGAAGTAACTTAGATAAATGGCTACATACAAAGTTGGGTCCCACAAAGTGTCACCCAAGAAGCAACTTGATGGCGACAAATACTCTACATGCTGTAGAGCATTAAATGCGACAGCGGTCGCACTGTCCGCCGTTGGATCTTACTTTTGAAAGGATCCGACGGTGGACAGTGCGACCGCTGTCGCATTTAATGCTCTACAGCATGTAGAGTATTTTTCGCCCAACTGGATAGCACCTCCATTTTTCACTACATTATTTTTTTTTTGAAAGTGAAAATCTTAGTACTCTTTTTGTACATATGTACTTCCAATACATTTCCGTGTCATACTAGATGATTCCTTAGAGGCAGTATAGTCCTATGGTGTACAAGGCGATTTAGAGGGAGACGTGATTTGAAATGTAACATATATTGAAAATAATTATTATATATATATAATATAATTTAATTTGTTTATAATTATTATTGTTTTTTGTTAATGGTTTAATTTTAATGGTTTTGTGATAATTTTTTTTAAGTAAAGTTTTATTTTAATAAATAATAAAATAGATTTTATTTATTTTAAATTAAGTTTTATTTTAGCCGAGTATAGAATAGACGGTGAATGGGTGTATTGTTAAGGCACTCCTTGTGTAAGGTCACCAGTTTGAAACTCTATAGGTACTTACTTACTAAAAAAACAAAAAAACAAAATTAATAAATAATATATTAAATTTATTTAAAAAAGAAATATAAAGAAAGGTATACTTTTTAATTTCTTATTTTAATAATAATTATTATATATTATAATAAAAATAATTATTCTTCTTGTTGTTATTATTATATTTTAACAAAAACAAGTAAAATTTATATTAAACTGTTGTCGAGATAAGTCAAATTTTACAAAATTGCCATGTCTGAAGAGCTATTGCTCTTATATAGTTTACTAATATAATAAGTAATTTTGAAGTACCATATCTAACTATTACTTCTGATTTTATTGCAATATGAAAGCTATAAATTTTTACAAAACGTCCTAGAACAAAACACAAAAAAAGACCATAAACTAGAACAAAAAATAAGACTAAGGAAAGTCATCCCTGGATTTTCATGGGCACAGAGTTTGGTTCAAGGGAGCTTGATATTTTCATGTATTCCTCCTTGTGTTGCTTCATGGATTCCTCCTCATTCTCCTTAAGGTCAGCACCTCTAGAATCTAGTGACTGCTCCCCTTGCACAAGTTCCTAATGCATGTCCATCTCTAGGGTTTGCTATTTTAGGCGGGCTCTTTATATCTTGACCAGGTCCTCCAAATCGTTGAACCTATAATCTATATTGGAGACATGGCTTGTCAATTGTGTTATGTCCATTTCCACACCGTCCAACTATTCTAATATTCACCTTACAATCACCCTTAAGTCTGCAATCTCCCCCTCAACGACACCCAAGCTAGCTCCCTAGCCCAACTCCTCCAACACCATATTTTCTAGAGTCTTCATCCTATTGCATTCCTTCTATGTTTGTCGATAATGCCAAATTTTTTCTTTCCTCCCAATAGCTCTTTAAGGTGGAGCTCTAAATGCATGGAGGTAGAGGAGTCTAGACATAGTTCTAGTCTTACCTCCCCAACCTTTGAACACCAGAAACAAAGATACCAAAGATACCAAAGATACCACTGCTCTCCCTTCTAGAATTACAGACCAAATGGGATAATCACTTTGGAGAAAGATAAGAAGTGTCATGTTCCAAAGCATCACTGTCGAATTAAACTCACAGAACAATTTGGAGACCCTTCATGCAAGTGACCATAAATTCTCCCTCGTCCTTGAGATTATCACGCAACTAGGTATCTATAACATGCAATTAATTGAAGGGGGGTTAAGCATCATTAAAACGATCGAGTGCATTAGGGAAGCCACCTTTAGTGCTACTATCCCCCTCTTTTCATAAGTCTACCTTTGTCCAAGGTGGAAGATAGGTTGGCCATTTGATCAACCATTATATTGTCTTCGCTTTTGACATGGAACAAGATATAACTTGATAGCTTGTCAAGCAAGTTGGTGATTTTTGTGTTGAAGCCGTCCACTTAGAGGGTCCTGAGTTATGATGTGCTTCCATGCTTATGAAATGACGATCAAAGAATCGCATGTGATGTGAGCGTTGGGGGTGCCAATTTCTATCAAAATTTCCAGTCCCATGAGTCACTCATAGCTATCCTCTTGATTATTAGCGGCTGTACCAAAACCCCATGTGTATATTTATATTATTTCTCCATCAAGATCTAACAAGATCCCCAACACTTTTCAACTTTTTATTATTACTATTACTACTACTTTAACATCATTTTGATTTTAATAATATATCATTATATTCTTATCAAATATGAAACATCAACACATTTTGTCAAAAATGATGTTTAAGGTAACACTTGAGCGTCCTTTCTAACATTTTTTATTTTATTATAAAAATATCCAAAATTTATTTAACTATTTTAACTCTCCATTATTTTAATGAATTAAGTTATTAATTTGAAATACAAATATCTAAACCTAAAAATTGTTGAAAATTGACTAAGTTTAGATATTTATTCACACACATCCACTACAAATTTATGTCAAACACTTAATAAACATTTGATATTAGTCCTCAACAGTAAACAATAATCATGTGCATTTATTGACCAATAAATGAGACATGTATGTAAAATGGTATATTTTTAGAAAACACATTTGTAGCGGAAAAACACATAAACAATAGACTGTAATATCACATTAGCAAAGGAATTTTGGTCAATGAGACCCTGGAAAACCCCCTAAGGGGAAAATTAATCGCAGGAGATTTTATTAAGATTTGAGAGAGAAATTTAATAGTGCAACACTCATACATACATCAGTAATTAAAGGAATGAAACCTTGAAATGAATGCTTGAAAATTAGTAGTATGCTACATGAAATCAACTTATTGTACAATCCACATAGGAATCATTAAATGCCTTGGTTTATGTGCACCAAATTCAACAATTCTGAACTAAAAATAACAGGTAGATACAATGACTAGGAAAATGTGTAAATAGCAGTAAACACCTGTTGTATGGCCCTCTCCACCTCTACTATATGGCCATCCAACTCAACTGTAAATAAGGTGCCACTTTCTTTCTCAAAATCTACACCAAAGTACTATTGTACAAGTTGCAAAAATTTCCAGACCTCCTTCTTGGGATACATTCTCACCAACATTCATAGTTAGTGTGTTCCTCCTCCTCTAGAAACTTGTGCCTATGCCTTGGAACTTGTGCCCTCACCTTGGACAATTCTTCTCTTTGAAAATGTTCAAACTCACACTCTTTCTCTTGCAGGAGTGCTTCTCACACTCTCTCCAAGTTGTCTTGGAACTCATGCCCCTCCAAACTCTTCACTTTGGAATTTGTACCACTTTTCCTTCTCTTGGATGAGTGAAAATGAAGTCTCATGCTCTTTTTATTTTACTCATTAGGGTAACTCCTTTGTCTTTTCAAATTTTAGGGACGACATTAGATCTTACACCACAAGATCTAATGTTGAGATTTATTCTCAAGATGACTTAAATCTCTTAAGCCATAACTATATAAAATCTCTTTTTTTCGACAAGTCATTTTACCTTGAATATTAAAAGTACACTTTATAATTTAAAAGACATTTTATAAACTTAATAAAGTCCATCTCACTTTCAAATTATAAAGTCACACCATAAAATACTTTAATAAATGCTCTCATAAAGTCACTTTATGACATTTTATGAGACTATGTCATCTCAGACTCCTGCACCTAAACACCTAATGCAGGAGTACCTCCAAGCTACAAATTGCTAACAAAAATAATGTTTAAGATTATATTTAATCATTCTATTTAATATGTTTAATTTTAAAATCTATTAAACATCACCTTTAAAAAAAGGATTGTATTATATTAATTTAAAAAAATACATCATTCATGAGTTATTCTTCCTTGTAGGGAGGGAGGTCTATGCTTAACCATATGAAAGAATGAAATTTGATTAGAGACTATTGCCATGTTATTAATTTGGAGGCTAGTTTCCAAAAAAAACAAAAAGAATTTGAATGAACCCCTAACTTGTTAATAGTATGAACTAGATGTATTCATAGCATGATAACAAAAGAGAGGGAACCTAGAGTGACATTAGCCCTTTAATCCCTATAAACATAGAGGGTATGTAAAGACCCTTAAAACTGATAAACATATACACGAAAAGAGAATAGAACCTAGTAACTTGGGGAGTAAGATCATTGGTCATTTTTCAAGGCCAAAAATGATGAAGTTAGGGTAGGGTTTCTATTGAGGGTCCTTAGTTTGCAAATCATTGGTCTCTTTCCCCTAAAGGTTCTATCCTTCCTGGACTACTCTAGCCTTGAGGCGCTGGTGGACTTTGATTAGAGTGTTATAGGCTTAGCTTCCATGAAACCTAAATTCCTTATAATGTTTGAGTGTATATGATATTCTCTTTCTTCCATTGCCAAAGCAATTAAGAAATTGACCAACCACTAGATCTATGAGATATTGGAGATTTTGGTGTCTCTTATTACGGAAAACCCAATTTCTAGTAACCACTAGAGAGCCTCCTTGTCGACCTTTTTTGAGGTAGCCATTTCTCTTCTCACAATTTCCTTCTTCTCCAGCTTGTTTATCTCATCCTTAATAAATGTCAAGTGAGACTAGTGATACCTGTTATCTATGACCATCACTTCCAATTGTACCCTAGTAGTCTTCTTTGATTTTGGTTTGAAGGGAATGGTGATGTTTCGAGGCCGACCCCTTATAGTGTACTTGAGATACACTTTATCATCCTATTTGACCTTTTCGTTGCCGTTGAATTGTGTTCATGAATGTAGGAACTTTCATTTCAGTGTCTACTTAGACTTCCTTTGTTTTCCTAAAGGAAGGCTCCCCCAACCAAGAGACCAAGCTATCCACTTCCACGGAAATGATCCTATTGCATTGTCCCCTTTGTATACATTCTTTAGGAAGCAATAGTTTGGAGAGGTTGAACTAAAGTTCTCTATAAATTTAAGAACCCATAAATATAAACCAAGAGGTTGAGAAATCGCACCCAGAGCCACAAATCCTAATTCTTTCCCATAGTCACATAGGAGATTTGAAACAAAAAAACTTAGAAAGTAGAGAAAATAAATTGGAGGGATGCCATCCTTGGGGGCTTGGATCTTCCCTCTTCTTAAGTTGTTTGAACTAGCCAGACTCATAATTCTATTGTGCATATCATTATGTCTACCCTTTCTCATGAAATGATTATAAGTGATGTGCATGGGAGTGTTACCATTGCTTGGAGTAACCATTTTGTACGGTCCATTACCTTGTTCACTGGATCTAATTGTTTAAATCCTTACCTAGAGTAATTCCCACACATTAACATAAAACACTATGATGCAGCACCATCCCATGCCACCTCCTCCCTCCATGTTATGAAATAAAATATGCCTATTGTGTATGTGTTCTCATCTGTGACACCCCCTTTGAGTGATATTACACATCTCTTAAATATTTTTATAATTCAATCATCTATATATACTTTATGAAATTATTCCTAAACACCAATACATACCCCCTTTGAGTGATATTACACATCTCTTAAATATTTTTATAATTCAATCATCTATATATAATGTATGAAATTATTCCTAAACACCAATACATTTAAGGGGAAAATGATATTTAAAACCATGTTCATGATTATTTTAAGCCCTTTTGAATCTTAAAGATATCACTCTAACATCACCTTAATTAAATATTTTAATGGCACTTCATCAAATGAAACAATATTTTAATGACATTGAACTTCAAATGAGAGATCAAAACATTTATGCAAAAAATAAATGGCATTTAAGACCATGTTTAAGAACATGTGTTTCCTCCTAAGAGGTAGGTTCAAATCCAAAGGCGGTAGGGGATATACACCTCTATAGACTTTAACAGTTACATCATTGCGCAAAGGGAGTATGGTGTTCCACAAGCAAAGAGGTTTCATACACCAATTATCTTGGTTTTGATCTTAAAATATATTATTATTTTTATATTAGAAGTAGCTCAAACATCAATATAATTTAATAACACTTCTTAAAATATTTAACTCACATGAAAATATTATATATTAGTTTATTTTATATGTCATTTTTTTTTAAATTGTTAAGTGAACATGTTTCAAAATAGTTATTTTATTTTATAAAAAAAGTGTATAAATAATTTTATTTTATTTAAATGAAATATATATTAAAAATGATATTTATTATAGAAAAATAAATGAGAAATCAAGTTATTTATTTCATTTTTTCATTTTATTTTCTATGTTTTTCAACACCAGCCTACTTATATTTTAACAACATTATTATCTGTTTTCTAAAAATAAGATAATTATGATTTCCAAAAATGTTTTTAGAATTATTGTACATATGGATGTTTAACTTAAAATCGTTTCTATCTTATGTTTTCTTTGAAAAAGATGATTATGATTAAAACGAAGGCTTTTATAGTGTTCTAGATTGCCTCTGCATATGAACATTTAACTTAAAATTGTTTATATGTTTGAAAAAGAGTGTGTCGAGAGGCGTGGATGATGAAAAGTGTTAATGAAGGAGCATAACACGGACATCACTCATGAACAGATAAAGAGTTATGCACTTGCAGAACACTCCACTACCTCCAAACACCACATTCTCATGGAAAATGCCAAAGTCATCATCAATATTGACCATTACACAAGGAGACAAGTAAGAGAAGCGATCGAAATTGAAAACCACCCTTTCAATATCAATTGGGACGATAGATGGAAACTTAGCATGGTGTAGGCTCCCATCATTAACAAAATAAAAAATACATTGATGACTTCGTAATAATGTTTTTATGGCCGACATTAATTAGGCTAGATAACATTATTATTAATTCTTATAATGTTCAAAGGGCCGACATGATTCAATAATCAGGATAATAACATTATTAATAGGAAAACCTAATTGAGAGTTTAGGCTGAGAAACTTCAAGGTATCTCCCGAGGATGGGCTGAACTATCTAGCCTGAAATGTTGAGGGTATTTTTCTACATTTTTACATGGGGTTTCCTTTACTTATAATTATGTCCATCCGTGAAAGCACCAATGGAAATGTCAATGACTTTGAATAGGGAAAGATATTACCAATAATGATGATATTAAGAGGTGTTATTGTCAATTGTATTTATTTAGTAATCTCTTAACAATATTCAAATTCATTCATCTTTTTTCATCTTTAGAGATTAACTAATAATGATGATATTAAGAGAAAGTGTTAATGTCATTAGTTTTGAGTAATCTCTTATCAATATCAAATTTATTCATCCTTTTTCATCTTTAAATTCATTCATCCTTTTTTATCTTTAGAGACATCAATATGCTTCTCATTGTTTTTCATTTGCTTTTTTCTTTTGAATACACAATTTCTACATTATCATATAGGAGATGATTTATCATTGAAAAGTTAAGCACAAGACGAGGAGTGGGTTTACTATTCGATTTACGATTAAAGATATGATATAAGGCAGGGATGGGATGATTAAGGGAGAGAAGGAAATTATTATTAGGTTAATTATTAAAATGTGGATTAATGTTAGTTTAGGTTTTCATTAGTTTGAAGGGTTATTCACTAAAGTCTCATGTTTTTTTAATAAGATAAGCTTCCAAAGCATAAAAATGCAAAGAAACTACCAAAATAAATAGGGTTAAAGGAATGAACACGTATGAATGGAGGAGAGGTTACATATTTTCACAAAGCCAGAACAATGGATTCCCATGAAGCTCCTTTTCATTACTAGTCTCCTCTCTTTGTCCATGAAAATACAAGCCTCCATATGATAGTGATACATATATATATTTTTTCTAAAGAAAACTTCTCAAGGAAATACAAGGGATGCTTCCCTACTTTCATGGATGACATCCTTAGTAAAGTACTCAGTGTAAACTAGTGAAACTTATATATAGGGATTTGAACCAAACACCTACTAGCATATATTGAAATTTGATCAAGCACCAGAACATGCTAGAGGACAGAAGCAGTCTTTAAAGAATCAAATGCATCGTTGAGGCCAAAGATGGAGTGCAAGTCCATTCTCTGAGTTTTACTGTTTTGATACTCTTATCAGAAAATATTTTGTATATGCATACTGTTTTGATAGACTGTGCAAATAGTATAAGCAGTGCAATGCACAGTAGTATATGCAAAGAAATGATGTAAACATTGCAATGCAAAGCAAAAATGTAAACTCTTCGAAGGTGTCCATGTTATTCGAATGAATAAAGGTTTTTTTTTTTTTCTCTAGAATATATATATATATATATATATATATATATATATATAGAAAATAATTATACTTCTACTTCTAATTTGTATGCCCCTTATAATACACAACATGTCTTTCCCTTACAAACATGAGATATTAGGTGCAAAAATTAAATTAGAACACACTTGGAAATGTTAATAGTAGTAAACTAATAATACAAAAGATTTACCTTGGAGCAAACCTCAATTAAGTAAAAAAATCTAGCAATAAAATGAATGTTTTATTACTTGCAGAGGAAATTAAGATTTCTCATAGACAAACTCTCCAAAAATAAATTGTTGTGAGTTTTAACTATCCAAACAACGGTATTAGAGGAAATTTCAACTCTCTTAAGAAAAATAATAAAATAATAATTAAAATAATAAAATAATATTTATTAATTTTGGAAGAAGAAAAGAAAAAAATACTTTTTTTGTTCGTATTTTTAACATATCTTCCTGTGTTTTTACTCAAATTTCAATCGGGAGAGCTCATTGGATGCATAATTAAATTCTGCATCCAATGAGTACCCACTCGGAATACTTTTGATGGATCTTGCTACCCCAAAAACAAGAAATACCTGAAAAACATGATCATGATGTCATCATCACGTTTTTTTTTTCCAGGTATTTCTTATTTTTGGGGTAGCGGGATCCGTCAAAAGTATTCCAAGTGGGTACTTGTTGGATGCAAAATTTAATTTTGCATCCAACGAGCTCTCCCGATCGAAATTTGAGTAACAACACAGGTAGATATGTCGAAAATACAAACAAAAAAGTAGTTTTTTTATGATACCTATCCCCAAATTTATATTAAAAAATTGTTGAAGACATATACGGTATTTCAAATTTAAACCAATTTCATTGGCTAACACATGATGACATGGAATTTGAATTGTGGTTAAAAGGCCTATTTTGAGTTGAAATTTCCTCTAATTAGTACATTATAAATAAATCTTATACATTTGACTTATTATGTTTTTGGCCTCAAACCTGGATTGTTTTTTTTTGTAATTTAGGGAACTATTCTATTGAAGTAAGGTAATAATGGTACAAAAAATATTACAATTTAGAGATGTATTCCTGCCCAAAATAATTGGCAGGTGTAACCAGTCTGAGATGAGAACCAGACCCTCCCTCCAAGAGGGAAAACAGGTCCATAAGAGGTGTACCAGACCCTCCCACCAAGAGGGAAAACAGGTCCCAGAAAAAGAGAGTGACATTATACAAAAAGATATACAGGGTCTTGAAAAACCTGGCAAACAGAGTTTAGGCCTTGGAGATCCCACCATATTCCAGAAATGTATAAAAAAACATTAATAGAACCTGACTAAAGCTTGTGATAAGGTTCCTCGATGATGGGGTAGTCGAAGCCAGAGGAGACTGCCTCAGTTGGATCTTTCGCGACGTCCAACGCGTCATTACTAGAGGAGCTTGGTTCCTCGCTCTTGGAAGAGTCACCCTCATCTTCGTCACCTGCAAGGGGTTGTTTCATTGGGAGAGGGGCCGTCTTTCTAGTAATGGCTGGCAGAGGGGTGCGCTTTCTAGTGGAAACATATTTTATACGGACCAACGATGGAGGGGGAGGGGGCTTGCAGTCCATAGGGACCACGGGGGAGAGGGTGGAAAGGGGAAATGCATAGGCTGAGGCGAGTGGGGTAGTGGAAGCGGCCGAAGCAAGTGGGGGGTGGGGGGGTGTGGGGGTGGTGGATGTGTAATAGGACTCGATGGGTCAAATAAAGCAGGAGGAGTAGGAGCCAAGGGTTGGGAATTGAAGTGAAGGATGAGTCTGATGAGCAGGTTCTTTATGACCCAGTAATTCCATATGTGCTCCATTGTGCATCCTGTAGCATTGGCGGCACCAGATAGCTCGTCTTCCCAGTCGTTCACCATTTGGCGAACAACGTCCAAAATCTCAGCATCAAAACCCACTCTTCTCGCTAGTGCAGTGAGCAGAATTTGATGTTCATCTTAGGATCCTCTCTTAGAACGACCACCCTGGGGAATGCCTCACTGCCTTCATGACATAACGGAGTGGTGAGGAGTAATGATATGAACAGAGTCAAGAGCTAAAGCTCAGAGGGCCGAGTGGTGCAGTGAGAGGAGGAGCCAGAGCAAATAGCCCGAAGGACGGAGAGATTAGGGAATAAAACAGATGGTGCAATATCCCAAGAACTAGGGTGGCGCATTGAAATCCATCTACATCGATTTGATGACGATGTCCCATCAAAAATCTTGTGAACATCCATGTCCAGGTCTGATGTAAATGCATGCAGCCATGAGAGGGGTGAGGTTGCGGTGACGTCAGGATGATGACGGGCCAGTCCTATCATCATTCCCCTTGTCTGTGTTGGCATTAATATCACTCGCATATGGGTCTCACACCTGGATTGTTGAGTGCATAGAATCAAGGAATAATTCCCTTTGATTATCTTTAGATTTTTTTTTTATATTGTAGCTTCCCATTCCCTGTTGAATTCTAGGACTACTCAAATGTGATCAAAGGTATTAACATAAACTAAATAAACATATTAGGATCCTTGTTTACAAATATAATAAAACTTATATTACTATTTAGTATAATCACTAGTCAAATTTCAAATTTACATTAAATGTCCTTAGTTTACTCTCCAATGTATAACTAATTTGTCTCTTTCACAACAAAGTGAATTATGACCACCCAATACATATTGCATGGACATTGGGAAGGAATCCCATACATAAACCTTCACATAATTATCGAACTTATTAAACATACTTACATGTTCCTTATGAGTGAATAATGGGAGATGATGTGGTTTCCACTTAGTTTTATAGTAGTTAGTTTTATGGAAGTATAAGGCAAATCCACCCCATTCTAGGTTCTAGAATGCACCTATTAGTGCAAACACACAGACACATACGGTGTAATTATTTATCCATTTTGAATCATACTTAACCAACTTTATGGATTTTTGGTTTTCGAATCAATGAACTTCTACTCATTTTTTTTGTCCCATAACATGTAACTCAACTAACTTTGTATTATTATCACTTTCAAAATATGACTTAGCACTTTATCCATTTTGGATTGTAGTGTTCATGGTTGATCTCTAAACACTTCCCTAGTGTCAATGTTATCCAATATATGATCCATGAATTATCAATGCAATCTCCTTACATATGATGAATGAGATCTTATTTCCTTGTGCTAAAAGTGTATATGTAGTAAGTTCTATTGTTATAAATGTGCACATTGGTAGGTTCTCCTTGTGAACAAGTATTCATACTACTAATAGCTCCAAATTTTCCATCATTGAAACGCCTTGTTTTCATTATATGAGCATGTTTTTAATTGAAAATATTAGGAAAGTCCCTTAATAAGAAATTTATACTTCACCTAGATCTGGTGAAATTAGAAATCCTTATAGTTTATAAATTCTTTTGGTTCTATCATTTAACTAGCAAGTCAATGAAACGGATGGAAGTTTTGATCCTTGGGGATTAAGCATCAAATTTCTTGCTACAATATTAGTAAGGATTGAGTTTCATAAGGAGAACCACCCTTAAAATGAAGGAGAGATTTCCATTTTTGTATATTTTCTCCCTCTTATTAGGTTATGGTGGAACCTTATGAGGAGAAGTACTGAACTTAAATATCATAAAACCTCATTACATTTTGTTCTATTGTGAAATTTTCCAAGATAATTTTATGGGATTAACAATCCTTGTGTGTCACACCACACACCTATAGATTCTTTCCATCTTGTTTTTTACACAAGTTGTTATCTTATGCGATTACAAAATATTTATCAAAATTTGTAGTGTTATCTATATTTTAACAAGTCTACTTATTCTTGATCATTTTGTCATTTTTCACAGCATTACATTGTTAGTTACATTAGTGACTAAAGGATTTGAGACACTTTATAGACTTGTGTTTCCGCTCAATATTTTATGTGAATCTAAATATTTTTGTAAGTGTATGCATAATCAAGGATTCCACCTTTTGGTTAATGTTCTATGTGTCCACTTCAAAACATCATAGAAATATTCATCTCTTCATTTTGGATTAACAAATGACATGTTATATCGTTGAATTCACTTTTGTAATCACTAAGTGGATTGTCATAGTGATCACATGATTGCTTCCACTTTATGCACTAATCTTATCTACATTGTAGAGTGTACAATTTCTCATGTATCACCTAGTTGTCCCACAGAATTCATGTGATTTATCCCCCATTTGAGACATGATCGAATCATGTCACACATATAAGTTGCAACACATTCTCTTACGCTTTGTTAATATGAAAGCTAGTTTTACCAGTGGAATCTCAAAACAAGTGGTTGGCATTCATGATCATCCCTAATTTCATTATGATATTAACAAATCGTTAGACCACATTATGTAATAGATTATTTCGAGGTGTTGATTCCCTTATGAATATGGCCTAAGAAAAAAACCAATATGGCTTTGCTTGATTTGCAAGGTCATGGTCTTGAACACCCATGGTGCTACACTTCCTACTTAAGTTGATTAATCTAACGAGCCTTCTCCAAATTGACACATTTTGGGGAAACATCGTGTTATTTATTCCACATTCAAGTCATGTGATTAAGTCATGCCTTGTATATAAGGTGTAACATGTTCCATGAAGATTTACCAATTTGGAATCTAGTTTTAAGGGTGCAAGTTCTAAAATAAGTGATTACCATTCATGCTCGCTTCACATTCCACTCTAGTACTAACAAATGCATATAAAACATAAGTGATATGATATTCATGTGTGTTGGTTCCCTCATGGACATGCATAGATTAATGAAAAAATCAATTAAACCTTGGTTCATTAGCAAAGCTAATGTTTTTAATACCCTTAAGTTGCAATATTTACTTTAAGTTAGTTAATACTACAATTATATATTATTCAAAACCATGTCTCTTAAAAACATGTTCTATGATTTATCCCAAGTTTTTAGAAACAATTAAATCAATGATTTATCCCAAGTTTTTAGAAACAATTAAATCAAACAATATGTATAAGGTACAACACATACCCTACAGCCTTCTTAACAATAAAATTGATTTTCTAAAAATGTAAATCTAGAATCGAGAGATTAACTTGCATAGTCACTTAATTCATCACTTTATTTCACTAACAAATAATTAAATATTTTAATCACTGAAATATATATATAATCTTTACAACTTTGTTAACAATAAAATTTAAAATTGATTTTCTAAGAATACAAATCTAGAATCGAGAGATGAGATTGCAGTCACTCAACTCATTTCACTTTAGTTCACTAACAAATAAGAATACAAATCTAGAATCGAGAGATGAGATTGCATAGTCACTCAACTCATTTCACTTTAGTTCACTAACAAATAATTAAAATATTTTAATCACTGGAATATATATATAATCCTTACTTTATTAACAAAGACAATATTAATTGATACCGTTGATGGTTTCTATACTTAGTAATGAAATTACTCAACAAAATGACAAATGTGTACGTACTTTTTATTCCAATTTCCAATGGCATTCTCCACAAAAGGTCAAACACATGCGATTTCTTGATTTCTACTACTTTGACTAGTCCAACATACCAAATTCATGATTTAGTACAGATTAATAATTAATAATTATTAAATTAGTTGTTAAGGTTGATTAAAGCATAACTTATATGGTAAATAAGTATTTGTTAGCCATTTCCTTGTTCTTTGTCTCTATCCAAATAAAAATAAATTAAAACACTATTTTAAAACAAATAAAATATAAATATAATGGAATATGACAAAGTTGTTATATGGCTATCCCATTTAGTGTGAAGAGTACAACCTCTTATGTGAAGCAATATTTGTTTAATAGAGATTATGGTTTAAAAGTAAAAGCATGAAACAAGGTAATGGACCATACTTCAAAATTTATTACCTATAAGGATTCATTGACTTTATGGAAATACATGAATTGTACAGTTTTAAGGTACATGGGAATCACACTGCTCCTCGAGAAGATTTCAACGAGCCTCGCCAATTTCACGCAGATGAATTCACAAATTCATTAAAAGTAATACTTTAGTATTTGTTTTCAGTGCAATTTTATTACAGATAAGATAAACACTAGATTTTAAAATCTTTAAAGTTAATAGAAAGAAGCTTGTTACAGTGGCATTAAATGCTCCGCAACTCAATTAATACCTCTTGCCCAAAAAAAAAGATTACATAAATTAAACAACCATCATATATAAATTTTTACATGAGTTAATAAGTTATAAAAATTAAAATATAAGTAAATATTTTCAAAACTATATATATATTAAGAGAATGTGTTTTTTTATCTTCCATTATTTTGATATCATAAAGATATAAATTATTTCATCTTTAGGTTTAAAAGGTTTTTTTAATATTGATTTTAATGATCTGTTTCAGTATTCAACTTGTGAGAGTTTTTTTTTCTAGTTTTTGGTTTTTAGTTAGCTTGTATTTGTACATTAGGTAGCTAATTATATCTTTACACTCAATGGCTAGAAAATCAAGCTCTATCAAAAACCTAGAGAAATCAAATTTCTTGAATAAGTTAATGACTCTAAAAGAATATCTACACCTCATAGAATTTGATCCTTTTTTGTGTTTATAAACCCTGATTTAAAATGATTTAAGATGGATCTATGATGATTTTTTGATATGCAATTATTACATAACTAAAATATAACTCATCTTTTTATTATCAACTTAAAAGTACATAATCTAATATATTTTAGGTTATAATCATTCAAGCACCAAGTATTTCAATTTGGATATCTTACAAATAGGCCAATGTTGCATTAATTAATTAAATATGAAGTAAAATAGTTATTTACCTAAAACTAATATCTAATTCATTGTTCTATTATTAACTTAAAAGTACATAAATCATTATAATATCAATTATAATTGTCCATGAACCAACTATTCTAATTCGAAATCATGTTATAAATGTTGTAAATGTTAACACATAAATCTTACAAATAAGCAAAAATATCATTAATTAATTAATTATGAAGTAAACTAGTTTTTAACCCAAATTTAATGTTCCAAGTGCCAACAATGACTTGTTGTAAAGTGTAACAAATAAATCATACAAATAGGAAAAATTTGCATTCACTACCTAAAATAGTTATTTGAGAGACTTAACATCCTAGTGTAGATCCTACCCTACTGTAGAAAGTGTCTCTCAAAAGCATCATACCGCTTAAAAATTGAACTTTTGTGGGAAATGTAACAATAATTTCTCCCAACCACCAAGCTACATCTAATGGGCTAATTTCAATTGATATGTGACAACAAATTAATATTTTTAATTTCAATTTATATATAATAACAAATTATTATTTTTTATTTCCATTAATATATAATAACAAATTATTTAGTTAATTTATTATAGCCTTGGGATGGATTTTAAACTGTGGAAATTCAACTTTTTATAAGTCTTTGATATTAAAGAAATAATTTCTTTTATTAAAAAGATTTAAATAAATTTCATTTTATTTAAATAATTAAATTTTATTTTAATTATAATATTAATATTAATTTTAAATAAAATGTTGACAAAATAACATAAATTTAACTTTATATGACAAGTTACATGTTTCATGTTTTCTTTTTTAATTTCTATTAATGTGTAATAAGAGTTTAAGATGAATTTATGATAAATGGTGGCTTAGGGGTTTGGATAGAATGTTATAAGTAGATACTAAAATTTCCAATATATAAAAGTGTTTGAAAAGAATCTCTATTGGCATCTCATAATATATCAAGAGATTAAGATGAATTCTTAAGATATAAAAAAATTAAGATGAATTTATGATAAGAGGTGACTTAGTAGTTGGGATGGGATGTTACAAGTAAATAGTGAAAAATAGAACTTTTAAAAGTGTTTGATTTTAAAGATAAGTGGTGACTTGTAATTAGGATGGGACTTGTGATAAAAATTTAAACTTTTAAAAGTGTTTACTTTTAAAGATATGATTTTTTTATAAAAAAGATTTATATAAATAAACTTAATTAATTTAAATAAATAATAATAATATAAAAAAATGATTTTATTTTATCTCTCCATTTAGAATTAAAATTTTGATATTCTAATTTCATAAAATTAATTTTTTTATTAAACTATTGTCTCACTTTTTCTTTACATCAACTTATATTTGAACAAACCCTTTGTCTTGCTTCCATTTATTTACATGTGCTTTTGAATAAATGGTTTTAGTACAAAGTTGGGTCCCACTAAGTGTCACCCAAGAAGTAACTTGGATAAATGGCTACATACAAAGTTGGGTCCCACTAAGTGTCACCCAAGAAGCAACTTGATAGCACCTCCATTTTTCACTACATTTTTCTTTTGTTTGTGAAAGTGAAAATCTTACTACTCTTTTTGTACATATGTACTTCCAATACATTCCTATGTCATACTAGATGATTCCTTAGAGGCAGTACAAAGCAGTACATTCCTATGGCATACTAGGTTTTTTTTTCAGAGGTCCTAAGGCATACTAGGTTATTCCTTAGAGGGAGACGTGATTTGAAATGTAACATATATTGAAAATGATTATTTTAAATTATATATATGGTTTAATTTTAATGGTTTTGTGATATTTTTTTTAAGTAAAGTTTTATTTTAATAAATAATAAAATAGATTTTTATTTATTTTAAATTAAGTTTTATTTTAGCTTATGGATGGTGAATGGATGTATTGTTAAGGCACTCCTTGTGTAAGGTCACCGGTTTGAAACTCCATGGGTGCTTACTTACAAAAATAAAATAAAAAAATTAATAAATAATGTATTAAATTTATTTTAAAAAGAAATATAACGAAAGGTATATTTTTTAATTTCTTATTTTAATAATTATTATTACATATAATAATAATGATAATAATTATTGTTGTTGTTGTTATTATTATATTTTAACAAAAACAAGTGAAATTTATATTAAACCGTTGTCGAGATAATTAAAATTTTACAAAATTGCCATGTTCGAAGAGCTATTGCTCTTATATAGTTTACTAATATAATAAGTAATTTTGAATCATCGTATCTAACTATTACTTCTGATTTTACTGCAATATGAAAGCTATAATTTTTTACAAAATGTCCTAAAAGTAAAACACAAAAAAGACCATAAACTAGAACAAAAAACAAGACTAAGGAAAGTCATCCCTAGATTTTCATGGGCACAGAGTTTGGTTCCAGGGAGCTTGATATTTTCATGTATTCCTCCTCATTCTCCTTAAGGTCAACACCTCTAGAATCTAGTGACTGCTACCCATGCACAAGTTCCTAATGCATGTCCATTGCTAGGGTTCGCTATTCCAGGTGGGTACTTTATATCTTAACCAGATCCTCCAAATCATTGAACCTATAATCCATATTGGAGACATGGCTTGTCAATTGTGTTATGTCTATTTCCACATCATCCAACTATTCTGATATTCACCTTACAATCACCCTTACGTATGCAATCTCCCCTCAACGACACCCAAGTTAGCTCCCTAGCCCAACTCCTCCAACACCATATTGTCTAGAGTCTTCATCCTGTTGCATTCCTTCTATGTTTGCCGATAATGCCAAATTCCTTCTTTCCTCCCAATAGCTCTTTAAGGTGGAGCTCTGAGTGCATGGAGGTAGAGGAGTCCAGGCATAGTTGTACACTTACCTCCCCAACCTTCGAACACCAAAAACAAAGATCTACCACTGCTTTCCCTTCTAGAATTATAGACCTGATGGGATAATCACTTTGGAGAAAGACAAGAAGTGTCATATTCCAAAGCATCACTGTCGAATTAAACTCACAGAACAATTTGGAGACCCTTCATGCAAGTGACCATAAATTCTCCCTTGTCCTTGATATTATCACACAACTAGGTATCTATAACATGCAGTTACTTGAAGGGGGGTTAAGCATAACTAAAACGATTGAGTGCATTAGGGAAGCCACCTTTGGTGCTACTATCCCCCTCTTTTCCTAATTCTACCTTTGTCCAAGGTGGAAGCTAGGTTGGCCATTTGATCCACCATTATATTGTCTTCGCTTTTGACATGGAACAAGATATAACTTGATAGCTTGTCAAGCAGGTTGGTGACTTTTGTGTTGAATCCTTCCACGTAGGGGGTCCTGAGTTATGATGTGCTTCCATGCTTATGAAATGACGATCAAAGAATCGCATGTGATGTGAGCGTTGGGGGTGCCAATTTCTATCAAAATTTCCAGTCCCATGAGTAACGCATATCTATCCTCTTGATTATTAGTGGTCGTACAAAAACCCCGTGTGTAGATTTCTATTATTTCTCCATCAAGATATAACGAGATCCCCAACACTTTTTGACTTATTATTATTATTATCACTATTATTATTATTAATACTGCTACTTTAACATCATTTTGATTTTAATAATATATCATTATATTCTTATCGAATATGAAACATCAACACATTTTGTCAAAAATGATGTTTAAGGTAACACTTAAGCGTCCTTTTTAACATTTATAAAAATATCCAATATTTATTTAACTACTTTAACTCTCCATTATTTTAATGAATTAAGTTATTAATTTGAAATACAAATATATAAACCTAAAAATTGTTGAAAATTGACTATGTTTAGATCTTTATTCACACACATCCACTACAAACTTATGTCAAACACTTAATAAACATTTGATATTAGTCCTCAATAGTAACCAATAATCATATGCATTTATTGACCAATAAATGAGACATGTATGTAAGATGATATATTTTTAGAAAGCACATTTGCAGCGAAAAAACACATAAACAATAGACTATAATATCACATTAGCAAAGGAATTTTGGTCAATCAGACCTTGAGAAAAACCCCTAAGGGGAAAATCAATCGCGGGAGATTTTATTAAGATTTGAGAGAGAAATTTAATAGTACAACAGTCATACAAACATCAGTAATTAAAGGAATGAAACCTTGAAATGTGTGCCCATCCAACCTTGAAATGCATGCTTGAAAATCAGTAGTATGCTACAGGAAATCAACTTAATGTACAATCCACATAGGAATCATTAAATGCCTTGGTTTATGTGCACCAAATTCAACACTTCTGAACTAAAAATAACAGGTAGATACAATGCCTAGGAAAATGTGTAAATAGTAGTAAACACATATTGTATGGCCCTCTCCACCTCTACTATATGGCCCTCCAACACAACTGTAAAGATAAAAGACTTTGTGCCACTTTCTTTCTCGAAATCTACACCAAAGTGTTGTTGTATAAGTTGCAAAAATTTCCATACCTCCTTCTTGGGATACATTATCACCAACAGTCATAGCTAGTGTGTGCCTCCTCCTCTAGAAACTTGTCCCTATGCCTTGGAACTTGTGCCCTCACCTTGGACAATTTTTCTCTCTCTGAAAATGTTCAAACTCGCACTCTTTCTCTTGCACGAGTGCTTCTCACACCCTTCTCTCCAAGTTGTCCTGGGACTGATGCCCCTCCAAACTCTTCACTTTGGAATTTGTACCACTTCTCCTTCTCCTTCTCATTAGGGTAAATCCTTTGTCTTTTCAAATTTTAGAGACGATATAGAACTTAGACCACAATATCTAATGTTGAGATTTATTCTCAAGATGACTTAAATCTCTTAATCCATAACTATATAAAATCTCTTTTTTTCGACAAGTCATTTTACCCCGAATATTAAAACTACACTTTATAATTTAAAAGTCACTTTATAAACTTAATAAAGTACATCTCACTTTCAAATTATAAAGTCACACCATAAAGTACTTTAATAAATGCTCTCATAAAGTCACTTTATGACATTTTATGAGACTGCATCATCTCAGACCCTTGCACATATACACCTGATGCAGGAGTACCTCCAAGCTACAAATTTCTAACAAAAATAATGTTTAAGATTATATTTAATCATTATATTTAATATGGTTAATTTTAATATCTATTAAACATCAACTTAAAACAAAGGATTGTATTATATTGATTTAAAAAAAATACATCATTCATGAGTTATTCTTCCTTGTAGGGAGGGAGGTCTAATATTGACCATATGAAAGAAAGAAATTTGATTAGAGACTATTGCCATGTTATTTATTTGGAGGCTAGTTTCCAAAAAAACAAAAAATAATTTGAATGAACCCCTAACTTGTTAATAGGATGAACTAGATGTATTCATAGCATGATAACAAAAGAGAGGGAACATAGAGTGACATTAGCCCTCTATTTAAGAACTCTAAACATAGAGGGTATGTAAAGACCCTTAAAACTGATAAACATATACACAAAAAGAGAATAGAACCTAGTAACTTGGGGAGTAAGATCATTGGTAAATTTTCAAGTCCAAAAATGATGTAGTTAGGGTAGGGTTTCTATTGAGGGTCCTCAGTTTGCATATCATTGGTCTCTTTCCCCTAAAGTTTCTATCCTTCCTGGACTACTCTAGCCTTGAGGCATTGGTGGGATTTGATTAGCTTGTTATGCTTAACTTCCATGAAACCTAAATTCCTTATAATGTTTGTGTATATGAGATTCTCTTTCTTCCATTTCCCAAGCAATGAACAAATTGACCAACCACTAGATCTATGAGATATTGGATATTTTGGTGTCTCTTCTTACGGAAAAACCAATTTCTAGTAACCGCTAGAGAGCCTCCTTGTCGGCCTTTTTTGAGGTATCCATTTCTCTTCTCACAATTTCCTTCTTCTCCAGCTTATTTATCTCATCCTTAATAAATGTCAAGTGAGACTAGTGATACCTGTTATCTATGATCATCACTTCCAATTGTACCCTAATAGTCTTCTTCGATTTTGGTTTGAAGGGAATGGTGATGTTTTGAGGCCGACCCCTTATAGTGTACTTGAGTTACACCTTATCATCTTATTTGACTTTTTCCTTGCCCTTGAATATTGGTAATGAATGTAGGAAATTTCATTTCAGCGTCTCCTCAGACTTCCTTTGTTTTCCTAAAGGAAGGCTCCCCCAACCAATAGACCAAGCTATCCACTTCCACGGAAATGATCCTATTGCATTGTCCCCTCTATATACATTCTTGAGGAAGCACTAGTTCATATAGGTTGAACTAAAGTGCTCTATAAATTTAAGAACCCATAAATATAAACCAAGAGGTTGAGAACTCGCACCCAGAGCCACAAGTCTCAATTCTTTCCCATAGTCACATAGGAGATTTGAAACAAAAAAACTTAGAAAGTAGAGCAAACAAATTGGAGGGATGCCACCCTTGGGGGCTTGGATCTTCCATCTAATTAAGTTGTTTGGACTAGCTAGACTCATAATTCTCTTGTGCATATCATAATGTCTACCCTTTCTCATTAAATCATTGTAAGTGATGTGCATGGGAGTGTTACCGTTGGTTGGAGTAACCATTTTGTACTGTCCATTACCTTGCTCACTGAATCTAATTGTTTGAATCCTTACCTGGAGTAGTTCCCACACATTAACATAAAACACTATGATGAAGCACCATCCCATGCCACCTCCTCCCTCCATGTCATGAAGTAAAATATGCCTATTGTGTCTGTGTTCTCATCTGTGACACCCCCTTTGAGTGATATTACATATCTCTTAAATATTTTTATAATTCAATCATCTAAATATACGTTATGAAATTATTCCTAAACACCAATACATTTAAGGGGAAAACGATATTTAAACCCATGTTCACGATTATTTTAAGCCCTTTTGAATCTTAAAGATATCACTCTAACATCACCTTAATTAAATATTTTAATGACACTTCATCAAATGAAACAATATTTTAATGACATTGGACTTCAAATGAGAGATCAAAACATTTATGCAAAAAATAAATGACATTTAAGACCATGTTTAAGAACATGCGTTTCCTCCTAAGAGGTAGGTTCAAATCTAAAGGGGTAGGGGATATACACCTCTATAGACTTTAACAATTACATCATTACACAAAGGGAGTATGGTGTTCAACAAACAAGGATGTTTCATCAAATGAAACAATATTTTAATGACACTGGACTTCAAATGAGAGATCAAAACATTTATGCAAAAAATAAATGACATTTAAGACCATGTTTAAGAACATGCGTTTCCTCCTAAGAGGTAGGTTCAAATCCAAAGGGGTAGGGGATATACACCTCTATAGACTTTAACAATTACATCATTACACAAAGGGAGTACGGTGTTCAACAAACAAGGATGTTTCATACACCAAATTGATATTTATCTTGGTTTTGATCTTAAAATATATTATTATTGTTATATTAGAAGTAACTCAAACAACATTATAATTTAATAATTTAATGACACTTCGTAAATAATTAACTCACATGAAAATATTATATATTACTTTATCTTATATGTCAATTTTTTTAACATTGTTAAATGAATATGTTTTAAAATAATTAGTTTATTTTATAAAAAAATTGTATAAATAATTTTATTATATTCAAATGAAATATATATTAAAAATAATATTTATTATAGAAAAATAAATGAGAAATCAAGTTATTTATTTCATTTTCATGTTATTTTCTATGTTTTTCATCACCATCCTACTTATATTTTAACAACATTATTATCTGTTTTCTAAAAATAAAATTATGATTTCAAAAAATGTTTTAGAATTATTGTACATATGGATGTTTAACTTAGAATTAAAAATGATATTTATTATATAAAAAAAATGAGAAATCAAGTTATTTATTTCATTTTCATGTTATTTTCTATGTTTTTCATCACCATCCTACTTATATTTTAACAACATTATTATCTGTTTTCTAAAAATAAAATTATGATTTCAAAAAATGTTTTAGAATTATTGTACATATGGATGTTTAACTTAGAATTAAAAATGATATTTATTATATAAAAAAAATGAGAAATCAAGTTATTTATTTCATTTTCATGTTATTTTCTATGTTTTTCATCACCATCCTACTTATATTTTAACAACATTATTATCTGTTTTCTAAAAATAAAATTATGATTTCAAAAAATGTTTTAGAATTATTGTACATATGGATGTTTAACTTAGAATTAAAAATGATATTTATTATATAAAAAAAATGAGAAATCAAGTTATTTATTTCATTTTCATGTTATTTTCTATGTTTTTCATCACCATCCTACTTATATTTTAACAACATTATTATCTGTTTTCTAAAAATAAAATTATGATTTCAAAAAATGTTTTAGAATTATTGTACATATGGATGTTTAACTTAGAATTAAAAATGATATTTATTATATAAAAAAAATGAGAAATCAAGTTATTTATTTCATTTTCATGTTATTTTCTATGTTTTTCATCACCATCCTACTTATATTTTAACAACATTATTATCTGTTTTCTAAAAATAAAATTATGATTTCAAAAAATGTTTTAGAATTATTGTACATATGGATGTTTAACTTAAAATCGTTTCTATCGTATGTTTTCTTTAAATAAGATGATTATGATTAAAACAGAGGCTTTTATAGTGTTCTAGAGTGTCGTTGCATATGGCTGTTATAGAGTGCTTTTATAGTGTTCTTTACAGGTCCTCGTCCATTTTGAGATAAAGTAGCGCAGCACAAAATCCTTTGAAGACTTGAAACGAGAGGCGAACCTAGGGTTTCGGGGGCTCTGTGCTCTTCTGCACCTGTTCTTGCGGCCCTTTTTGGCGGATTGGGGGGCTGAGTTGTGGCGTTTCTTTTTTGGACTGGATTATCAGCGCATTTGTGCTTTCTTACACTGGTACTTGCGGTTCTCTGTGGCGCATTGGGGGGCTGAACTATGGTGTATTTTGGTCAGTTTTTGGTGGTTATGCCCAGTCTCCTATAACCCATTTCTCCTTTCCACTTGCGGTTTATTTGGCAGTCTGCAGTCGCTCTCAAGGTCTTGCTAGTGCTTCTTTTTGGACTATATTGGGGTTCACGTGATGATTGTGGAAAGGGTCATTGATTTCATGCACGGGTTGACGGGTATTGCCGCATGAACCTTTGAGTGCACTGGCGCCTGTCGGTAGCTAGCTCTGCTGGACTTTGGTCGGTATTTGGGGGACCGTAGATCCTTGTTGGTGTATGTGGCCTAGATTCTTGAACCGGGAGCGGTGTTACCCTTGTGTCGACACTATGTTTTTGGGTCACTGTTGGGGAGGGTTTTTTCCCGGTGGCCACTCTTGTGTGCTCAAGCACTTGGCGGTAGATTCACTTGCGGGCTTTTGACTGATTGGGGATCCGATGCATCTTGTTGGGTTTGCGGCCGGGGAATACTGGAATGGGGTTCGGTGAAGGCTCGCGTCGGTAGGGTTCTGAATCGGTTCTGTTTTCTGGTATTGTGGTCATTGGGCTATTGGCAGTTTACCTATGTGGTAGGATTCTGCCGGTGGTTGGTGGGTTCCTACCTGTCTCCTTGCGGGGGTATTCTTTGACCTTGTTCACCTGATTGTTGCTGTATTGGTGCACATGCATTGCTGATTGGTTTGTGGTGTCGGTATCCCATGGTGAAGTTAGCGGTTGAACCGATGGACAGGAACGATTCACACCGGCTCACGGCTCGGCGGTCAGGTTAGCCTGACTCTAGGTAACTCTGTCCGTATACTGACTAATTTTTTTGCTCTGTTTTTGGTGGGGTTTTCTTTTTTGAGGTTACTCTTGATGGGTTTTTTATGGCTATTCTTTGTTTTTCATATGGAGTTCACCCTCTTATGAGGGTTAGTACCAACCATTAAAAAGTGGGAATATGTTCTTCTCTGTTTTTTCTTTTTTCTTTTTTGTATTTGCTCTGACTGTTGGAGTACCTATGGTGGGGTTTTTATGTGGTATATGAGCACTAATATTGAGGTGTCTTATGTCCTCTATTTCCTTCATTTTATTTATACCTGCCTGCTTATTTTGAGGTAGGGTTATACCCGGTCTCTTTTTTGGACATTATTGCATTCTTTATTCACCTGGTTGGTGTGGGGTTGGGGATGTATTTTTTAGCTGTTTTCTTGGGCCGTTGGTCGGACTATTAGGTTGTTTTCTTTCTGGGGGTATTTTGTTTACCTGTGGTGTTATCTGGGCTGTTTGTTAGCACACCCTTGTTATTTTCCTTTGGTCTGATCCGAGGGTTACTCGGGTATTAGTTACCCTGCTTTCTGGGTTATGGGGGGCCCGACCGTGGGTAGTCAACCTTCACACCCTGGGATGGGTCGATCACATTATGTATCTCGGCGTAAGGAAAAATCCCTTAAGGCCTCTGATCATAAACCTTGTTTCGTTCTTGGACATGATATCTATTTGGACAGGGTGGAGAACCTTTACCACAGGGCGTTGATCGGTAGACTGGAATATTGTTCCATGCAGTTGAAAGAGGGTTGGGTTGAGTGGGAAACCCTACATTGGAAACCTCTTATACATTATGTTCCCTCGATTAGCCTACTGGCTAATAATTGGCTGGTTTTTGTCTTCTTAGAGGAGTCTGATGCCTCCCTTATTCTGGGAAAACTTTGGCCGGTTCTTGAGGGTTCTATTGTACTGAAGAAGTGGCACTCGAGGTTTGATCCTCTGACTGAAAGAGTGGCTGTCAGACATCTCTGGGTCTTGTTACCTACATTACCCTTTCCGCTCTGGAATAAGGATGTTCTTATAAACCTGGCAAATCTTCTTGGTCATTTTGTTGCACTTGAGAAGGATTTTCACCATATTTATGATAAAAGGTTAGCAAAGATACTGGTTGAGGTGGATATTACCAAGGGACTTATATCAGAAATTGACATTGTATGCGGTGATAGTATTATCACCCAGAGATTGGACTATCTGCATATGCCTTTCAGGTGCAACTTTTGTCATGAAACTGGACACCTCCGGAATTCCTGTCACAGTCTCTGTATTGGTATACCTATTAGGAATGGGTTTAACTTCATACCTACCCCTGAATTGCCCCATCCTGATTCTAGTACCCTGCCTACTGCTCCCCTGGAGGATCCTACTGAATCTACGTTTCCTCCCCATCTTGTTTCTAGTACCCTGCATACTGATCCCCTGGAGGACTCCACTTATCTTATCTATAATTCGTCTTCGCCTACCACCTTTGATGACCTCTCGAAAGGTCAGCTGATGTACATTGAAGACATGGAAGCTGTAGCAAAACATTCATGTATCGCACCGGTGGTGAACTTGGTCACCCTTGACCTGATTTTTTCTTCAGAGCAGACTGATGTTATTGGCCCCCCTCCCCTTACCCTGGAGCACTATCCCTCACTCCCTTAGAACTCATCTGGACTATCCTTTTCATCCACCCCTCTATCTCCTGCTGCCTCCTCTATGCCTATTCCTTTAAACTCTTCATCCAGTCCTCCTGAAGCTCCTGCCTTCCAGGACCCTTCTCTCCTCACTGCTCTATCTATCTTCACGGACAAGACTCCTTTATCCCCCTCCACATTACCATTGGACTCTATCTGGTTTAAGGATGTGACCATCAGAAAATCTAGGAAGCTCCCTCGGGAGGGTACTGGGGAACTGAAGTCATATATCCCTCTCTCGACTCGATTAAAGTAGGTGGCCAGACACTCTCCTTCCTCTCCTGTTACCTCTCAGGTACTTAGAGCATGTACACCTGTGGAACCCACTTCCCCATGAAGATTTTATCTATGAATATCTGCGGGTTTAGGGGTTTAGCCAAACAAAAATCCCTTGGTATTTTATTATCAGACCTTAGACCTGATTTGATCCTCTTACAAGAGACGATGTGTTGTCATGCACATGCTCTTTACTTGTTCTCTAAACTTAAGCCTGGATGGGAATTTTGTGCATCCGATGCTTCTGGCCTATCTGGTGGACTAGTTGCTGGTTGGGATCCTCACTTGGTTCGTTGCAAGCCTTTTACTTCACTGGCTGGTATTGTTCTTAAAGCTACCTTTAAAGGTCTGGCAGAGACTTTTACTATGATAAACTGCTACGGTCCCTATGTACATAGAACCACCTATTGGAACAGCTTGGTGTCTGGTGGGATTCTGGGTTTGCCTAATTTAATTCTGGCTGGGGATCTCAACTTCACATTATCCTCTGCAGAAGTATGGGGGCTTAAAGCTAGGTTGGACCCATTGGCATCTTTTTTTCCCAACTTATCTCTGGTAATAAGTTGGTTGATCTTTCTATGGACCCCTCTGCTCCTACCTGGAGAAACGGGCGCTCTGGGGATGCGGGCATTTGCAAAAGATTGGACAGGTTCTTGTTATCCAAGTCTCTTCTTCCTTCCTTTTCCTACTATAGGACCCGGGCTACTCCATCAGATGTATCAGATCACTACCCTATTTGTTTGGAATGGGGCCCGAAAAGCTGTGCTCCTTGCAGGCCTTTCAAATTTAATAGTGCTTGGCTGTTGGAGGAGGATTTCAAGCACTTGGCCTTGTCCTCCTGGAAGGCTCCTCTGGAGTTATTTGATCACTGCCATATGGATTTACTTACCCACAAGTTGCATAGACTTAAAGGCTCTGTGAAGGTATGGGAAAGGGCAAAAAATCTTGAAAGGCAGCAGCAGATCCTGGATATAAATAATGGCATCTCGGACTTATTATTGGATGATTCTGGTATTTTATCAGTACCTAATAAAATAATATGGGAATCTCTTCAGGAAAAGAAGAGCAAATATTGGGCCCATGAGATCACTACTCAGAGGCTGAAGAGTAGGGTACTGTGGTTAAAGGAGGGGGATGCAAATATGAGATTTTTTCACTCTTTTGCATCTGCTAGAAGGAATACAAATACCATTTGGTCTCTAAATGATCAGGATGGTAACTCTGTATCGGAGGACATGGCTCTTAAGATACTTGGGAAAGAACACTTTAGTAGCCTATTCTGTGATGATAAGTCCTCTGATATTGCTGAACAACTGAATGTTGTCAGGCTCTTCCCGCACATGACTACTGATGAAGATATTAATTGCTTTCTTAAGCCCATATCGGGCTCGAAAGTTGAAGCTGTGCTTAGGGGGTTTAAGAAGGATAAGAGTCTTGGGCCTGATGGGTGGCCTGTTGAGTTTTTCTGGCCTTTTTTTATCTGGTGGGGGAGGATTTGGTGCTGGCTGTGGAACAAGCCAGATTACAGGGTAAAGTCACAGGTGCCTTAAATTCTACTTTTTTGACCCTAATACCTAAATGTGAAAAGCCTTTAACCTTTGCCGATTTCCGGCCGATATCCTTATGTAACCTGGTTTACAAGATTATTTCAAAGATTGCTGCTATCAGACTTAAGCCTATCTTGAACCATTCTTTGTCAGCACATCAATTTGGCTTTCTCAAGGACAGACAGATTACTGAACCGGTGGGTATTACCCAGGAACTACTACACTCGATTAAGACAAAAAATTCAAATGTCTTGGTTTTAAAATTGGACCTTGTTAAAGATTTTGATAGAGCCAACTGGACCTTCATCAGATTGCTGCTCATTCAGATTGGTATCCCTCTTATGGGTGTATTTTGGATTATGGGTTGTGTCATGAGCTCCTGTTTCACGGTATTGGTAAATGGGACTCCCTCTGATTTCTTTCCTGTATCTAGGGGGCTGCGTCAAGGCTGCCCTTTATCCCCCCTCTTATTCATCTTGATTATGGAGGGACTCAGTCGCATTATTATGGATGCACAGCACAATGGATTGATTATGGGTTATCAATACTCTCCACATCTGTCTTTAACGCACCTGTTATTCATGGATGATGTTATTCTTATTGGGGCCGACACTATTGAAGAATGGAGTGCATATAAAGGTGCTCTTGATTTATTTTGCAGGGTATCTGGGATGTCTGTTAGCCCTTTAAAATCTTCTTTCCTCTATCAGAATGTTGATTCTGATTTCAGGGGGAAACTAGCTGAACTGTTTCCTTTCAAGATGGACCCTATTACTGTGGGTTTCAAGTACTCGGGATTTCATCTTAAACCTTTGGGGTACCACACCTCTGATTAGAGATGGCTAATCCATTTATTTGAAAGAAAAATTCATAACTGGACTTACAGGTATCTTTCACTTGGTGGTAGAGTGGTACTCATTAAAGCTGTGCTAACAGGGTTGGCTGTCTATTGGTTTGCGTTGGCAAGATGTCCCAAATCTATACTAAATGCACTGCACAAACTTATTTTTTCCTTTCTCTGGGGCTCCTTTGTTGGACACAAGCTTTCTCATCTAGTCAACTGGGAAACTCTTTCCCTACCTATTGAATTCGGTGGTTGCGATATCAAGAATCTTGAATGGTTTGGGATTTCACTGAGACTTAAGAGTATGTGGTAACTACTTATTGGTACTGGGCCCTGGAGCAGGATTATTGCACATAAATACTTAAAGAACAGACCTCTTGAAGATTAGATACGAGGCTGGACTTTTAGTATTGTTGGTACTTCATATTTTTTGGAATGGGTTTATTAGAATCTTTGGGTGGATTACCTGTCAGCTGGGATGGAAGGTGGGAAATGGATTAAAAATCAGAGTAGGCATTGACCCCATTGTTGGGTTCAACTCGCAGTATATCCTATCAGAGGAGCTTAGAGAATATCTCACTGGCTTGGGGATTACATATCTTGCACAAGCCCATAATCTGGATGGTTGTGGCTTGGATGGGACTGTTTGGTACTCTGCCTCAGACCTGCTATTAGGGGGAGAATGGGCTACTCAGTGGTCCTCCTATGTTAATGGATTGTCACATGGGGGTATTAGGATTGGACACTCTATGGACAGGCTGTTATGGATGTTTGATGAATAGAGGGGTAAGGTGATTGCCAAGAAAGCTTATGATCTTATCGTCTCAAATCACAAAAATGTTCTAGAAAATGACATTATGATGAAGATTTGGTACTTTAATATCCCCCTTAAGATTAAATGTTTGGTGTGGCTCACTTGCAATAAGAAAATTAATACTTGGGACATTTTAAGCAAGAAAGGATGGAGCAGACCTAATAGATGTTGTCTCTGTAAAGAGGAGGCCGAGTCGGTTGAACACCTATTTGTTAGCTGTCGTTTTCTAAAGGAGGTGATCGGTGGACTCATTTGTATTCTTAATGTGAATATACTTTGGAATGCCTCTACTTTTCTGGAAAATCTATCTAATTGGGTAACAAAGAAGGGTATATTACTGTATCTGCCTATTTTCATTATTTGGAACATTTGGAAGGCAAGAAACCGTTTATGTTTTGATGACCAGGAACCCATGTTGAATAGCCTGTTAAATATTATTTTTGAAGAAGTTAAAACCTTTAAGCCTCCTCAGAAGCACAAACATAGAATTAGGAACATTGGGAAGTCTCCTACTTCTATGTATCCTATGATCTTTTTTGATGGTGCTGCTACAAATAACATGGGTGGATTGGGAGTCTATCTTTGGCTGAATGAACAACACCTTCTTTCTTTCAAACTCGGATGTGGCAGCTGCACAAATACTAGAGCTGAACTCTTAGCACTCTAGGCATCACTACAGGTCATCAAGGATATTGGGTTACCTTACCTACATATCTTTGGCGACTCCTCTATGATTATAAACTGGGCTAAAAAGGAATCTACCCTAGACATGGTGAATCTTGAGGCCTGATGCTTCAACACTAAAATTCTCATGTCCTCTTTTACATGGGTGGAGTTCAGTCATGTTTATAGGGAACATAAAAGGAGGGCATACATCTTATCCAAGGAGGGATTGCACTTGGCACCGGGCCATCTCTTACTTACTGAATCATTTGGGAATGAGATTATTGGGGTTGACTCATCAAAGCTCTTTTAGAATATGCTCATTCTATTACAATTGATCTCACATGATTCATTAAGATACTATCAGGTTTTGTTGAGCAAGCTACTACAGGATACAAGAGTCACTCTCCTTGCTTGGATCATATTTCTGGGCTCCTGTTATTTTCTCTAGGGACATAGATGACTATATCAGACTGCTCTCCTATGAGAGGGATCTTATTGTAGTGATTCCTAGGTGCTTTGGGTACCTCTGTAAATTCTGCAGGTATCTATTTTGTATCTTTTTGTGACATTTGTATGATTGGATAGGATTTATTACCTGATAACTTGTACTGTCCCTGGTGGCATAACTGAAATGTCTAAAGATGTAAAAGGTTCCTTTGATTCATTGAATACCAAGGAATGGTTTTTTTGACTGAAGAAAAAAAAAAAAAAAAAAAAAAACCCTTGAAATTGTTTATATGTTGGAAAAAGATAGTGTCGAGAGGCGTGGACGATGAAAAGTGTCAATGACTTTGAATAGGGAATGAGGATGATATTAAGAGGTGTTATTGTCAATTGTATTTATTTAGTAATCTCTTATCAATATTCAAATTCATTTATCTTTTTCCATTTTTAGAGATTAACTAATAATGACGATATTAAGAGAAGGTGTTATTGTCATTAGCTTTGAGTATTCTCTTATCAATATCAAATTCATTCATCCTTTTTCATCTTTAAATTCATTGATCTTTTTTCATCTTTAGAGACATCAATATGCTTTTCATTGTTTTTCATTTGCTTTTTTCATTTGAATACACAATTTCTACATTATCATATAGGAGATGATTTATCATTGAAAATTTAAGCACAAGACGAGGAGTGGGTTTACTATATGATTTACGATTAAAGATAAGATATAAGGCAGGGATGGGATGGTTAAGGGAGAGAAGGAAATTATTATTAGGTTAATTATTAAAATGTGGATTAATGTTAGTTTAGGTTTTTGTTAGTTTGAAGGGTTACTCACTAAAGTCTCATGTTTTCTTAATAAGATAAGCTTCCAAAGCATAAAATAAATACTAACAAAGAAACCTACAAAAATAAATAGGGTCAAAGGAATGGCCACATATGAATGGAGGAGAGGTTACATATTTTTACAAAGCCAGAACATTGGATTCTCATGAAGCTCCATTTCATTACTAGTCTCCTCTCTTTGTCCGAGAAAATACAAGCCTCCATATGACTATGATACATATGTAGATTTTTTTCCAAAGAAAACTTCTTAAGGAAATCCAAGAAATGCTTCCCTACATTTATGGATAACATTCGTAGTAAAGTACTTAGCGTAAACTAGTGAAACTTACATACGGGGATTTGAACCAAGCACCTACTAGAACTAGCCAAATTCCCAACTATATATATATATATATATATACTTCTACTTCTAATTTGTGTGCCCCTTATAATATGCAACAAGTCTTTCCCTTACAAACATGAGATATTAGGTGCAAAAATTAGATTATATCACACTTGGAAATGTTAATAGTATTAAACTAATAATACAAAAGATTTACCTTGGAGCAAACCTCAATTAAGTAAAAAAATATAGCAACAAAATGAATGTTTTATTACTTGCATAGAAAATTAAAATTTCTCATAAACAAACTCTCCAAAAATAAATTGTTGTGAGTTTTAACAATCCAAACAACTACATTAGAAATAAATCTTATACGTTTGACTTATTATGTTTTTGGCCTCACACCTGGATTGTTTTTTTTTTGTAATTTAGGAAACTATTCTATTGAAGTAAGGTAATAATGGTACAAAAAAAATTACAATTTAGGGATGCATTCCTGCCCAAAAGAACTGGCAGGTGTAACTAGTTCGAGACGAGAACTAGACCCTCCCTCCAAGAGGGAAAACAGGTCCATAAGAGGTGTACCATACCTTCCATCTAAGAGGGAAAGTAGGTCCCATAAAAAGAGAGTGACATTATACAAAAAGACATACAGGGTCATGAAAAAACTGGAAAATAAAGTTCAGGCCTTGGAGATCCCACCATATTCCAGAAATGTACAAAAAAAAATTAACAAAACTTGACTAAAGCTTGCGATAAGGTTCCTCGATGATGGGGCAACTGAAGCCAGAGGAGACTGGCTCAGTTAGATATTTCATGATGTCCAACGCATCATCACTGGAGGAGCTTGGTTCCTCACTGCTGGAAGAGTCACCCTCGTCTTCGTCACCTACAAGGGGATGTTTCACCGGGAGAGGGGTCATATTTCTGGCAGTGGCTAGTAGAGGGGTGCATTTTCCGGCGGAAAGAGATTTTATACGGCCCAGTGATGGAGGGGGTGGGGGATCGCAGTACACAGGGACCATGGGGGAGAGGGTGGAAGGGGGAGGTGCAAAGGCTGAGGTAAGTGGGGCAGTGGAATCGACCGAAGCAGGCAGGTGGGGGTGTCAGATGCGCAATAGGATCTGATGGGACATGTAAAGCAGGAGTAGCAGGAGCCAAGGGTTGGGAATTGAAGTGGAGGATGAGCCTAATGAGCAGGTTATTTATGACCCATTAATTCCATCTTTGCTCTGTTATGCGTCCTGTAGCATTGGTGGCACCATATAGCTCATCTTCCTAGTCGTTCGCCATTTGGCTAATAACATCCAGAATATTAGCATTAAAACCCTCTCCACTCACTAGTGCAATGAGTGGAATTTGATGTTCAGCTTGGGCTTCTCTCCCATAATGGCCATGCTGGTGAATTCCTCACTACTTCATGACATAACGGAGTGGCGAGGAGTAATGATAAGAACAAATCCGAGAGATAAAGTGCAGAGGGTTGAGTGGTGCAGTGAGAGGAGCAGCCAAAGTGGCATGAGAATGCAGAGTAGATATCCTAGAGGACGGAGAGATTAGGGCATAAAACAGATGGCGCGACAGCCCAGGAACTAGGCTGGTGCATTGAAATCCATCTGTGTTGAGTTGATGATGACGTCCTATGAACATCCACGTCTAGATCCTATGTAAATGCGCATAGCCATGAGGGGGGTGAGGTTGCGGTGACGTCAAGCTGATCACGAGCCATGCCTGTCATCATTCCCCTTGTCCACGTTGGCATTAATATCACCCGCATCCGGGTCTCACACCTGGATTGTTGAGTGCATAGAGTCAAGGAATAATTCCCTTTGATTATCTCTAGAAAGTTGTTTATATTGTAGCTTCCCATTCCCTATTGAATTCTAGGACTACTCAAATATGATTAAAGGTATCATAACCTAAACTAAATCAACATATTAGGATTCTTGTTTAGAAATACAATAAAACTTATATTACTATTTAGTATAATCACTAGTCAAATTTCAAATTTACAATAAATGTCCTTAGTTCACTCTTCAATGTATAACTAATTTGTCTCTTTCACAACAAAGTGAATTATGACCACCAAAGACATATTGCATGGACATTGGGAAGGCATCCCATACTTAAACCTTCACATAATTATCAAAATTATTAGACATACTTACATGTTGATTTCCTTATGAGTGAATAATGGGAGATGATGTGGTTTCCACTTAGTTTTATAGTAGTTAGTTTTATGGAAGTATAAGACAAATCCACCCCATTCTAGGTTCTAGAATGCACCTATTAGTGCAAACACACACACACACACACAGTGTACTTATTTATCCATTTTGAATCATACTTAGCCAACTTCATGGATTCTTGGTTTTCGAATCAGCGAACTTCTACTCATTTTTTTGTCCCATAACATGTAACTCAACTAACTTTGTATTATTATCACTTTCAAAATATGACTTAGCACTTTATCCATTTTGGGTTGTAGTGTTCTATACACTTTCCTAGTGTCAATGTTATCCAATCTATGATCCATGAATTATCAATGCAATCTCCTTACATATGATGAATGAGATCTTATTTCCTTGTGCTAAAAGTGTATATGTAGTTAGTTCTATTGTTATAAATGTGCACACTGGTAGGTTCTCCTCGTGAACAAGTATTCATACTACTAATAGCTCCAAATTTTCCATCATTGAAATGCCTTGTTTTCATTACATGAGCATGTTTTTAGTTGAAAATATTAGGAAAGTTCCTTAATAAGAAATTTATACTTCACCTAGATCCGGTGAAATTAAAAATCCTTATAGTTTATAAATTCTTTTGGTTCTATCATTTAACTAGCAAGTCAATGAAACGGATGGAAGTTTTGATCCTTAGGGACTAAGCAACAAATTTCATGCTACAATATTAGTAAGGATTGAGTTTCTTAGGGAGAAGCGGTCCTTAAAATGAAGGAGAGATTTCCTTTTAGGTATCTCCCAATATATTGTGTATTTTATCCCTCTTATTAGGTTATCGTGGAACCTTATGGGGAGAAATACTAAACTTAAATATCATAAAACCTCATCACATTTTGTCCTGTTATGAAATTCTCCAAGATAATTTTATGGGATTAACAATCCTTGTGTGTCACACCACACACCTATAGATTCTTTCCATCTTGTTTTTTACACAAGTTGTTATCTTATGGGCTTACAAAATATTTATCAAAATTTGTAGTGCTATCTATATTTTAACAAGTCTACTTATTCTTGATCATTTTGTCATTTTTGACAACATTACATTGTTAGTTACATGAGTGACTAAAGGATTTGAGACACTTTATAGACTTGTGTTTGTGTTTCAGCTCAATATTTTATGTGAATCTAAATATTTTTGTAAGTGTATGCATGCTCAAGGATTCCACCTTTTGGTTAATGTTCTAGTGTGTCCACTTCAAAACATCATAAAAATATTCATCTCTTCATTTTGGATTAACAAATGATACATTATATCGTTGAATTCACTTTTGTAATCACTAATTGGATTGTCATAGTGATCACATGATTGTTTCCACTTTATGCACTAATCTTATCTACGTTGTAGAGAGGACAATTTCTCATGTATCACCTAGTTGTCCCACAGAATTCATGTGATTTATCCACCTTTTGAGACATGATTGAATCATGTCACACATATAAGTTGCAACACATTCTCTTATGCTTTGTGAAAATGAAAGCTAGTTTTACCAGTGGAATCTCAAAACAAGTGGTTAACATTCATGTTCATTATGATATTAACAAATCCTTAGATCGCATTATGTAATAGATTATTTCAAGGTGTTGATTCCCTCATGATTATGGCCTAATAAAAAAACCAATATGGATTTGCTTGATTTCCAAGGTCATGGTATTGAACACCCATGGTGCTACACTTCCTACTTAAGTTGGTTCATCTAACGAGCCTTCTCCAAATTGACACATTTTGGGGAAACATCATGTTATTTATTCCACATTCAAGTCATGTGATTAAGTCATGCCTTGTATATAAGGTGTAACATGGTCCATGAATATTTACCAATTTGGAATCTAGTTTTAAGGACGCGAGTTCTAAAATAAGTGATTACCATTCATGCTCGCTTCACATTCCCCTCTAGCATTAACAAATGCATATAAAACAAAAGTGATATGATATTCATGTGTGTTGGTCTACTCATGGACATGGATAGATTAATGAAAAAAACAATTATACCTTGATTCATTAGCAAAGTTAATGTTTTCAATACCCTTAAGTTGCACTTTTTACTTTAAGTTAGTTCATAGTACAATTATATATTGTTCAAAACCATGTCTCTTAAAAACATGTTCTATGATTTATCCCAAGTTTTTAGAAACAATTAAATCAAACAATATGTATAAAATACAACACATACCCTACAACCTTATTAACAATAAAATTGATTTTCTAAAAATATAAATCTAGAATTGAGAGATTAACTTGCATAGTCACTTAACTCATTTCACTTTAATTCACTAACAAATAATTGAAATATTTTAATCACTGAAATATATATATGAAATATGTATATAATCTTTACTTTACAGCTTTGTTAACAATAAAATTTAAAATTGATTTTCTAAAAATACAAATCTAGAATCCAGAGATCAGATTGCATAGTCACTCAACTCATTTCACTTTAGTTCACTAACAAATAATTAAAATATTTTAATCAGCAGAATATATATAATCCTTACTTTATTAGCAAAGACAATATTAATTGATACTGTTGATGGTTTCTATACTTAGTACTGAAATTACTCCTCAAAAAGACAAATGCTTACTTACATTTTATTCCAAGTTCCAATGCCATTCTCCACAAAAGGTCAACACATGCGATTTCTTGATTTCTTATTCCCGTGAACATGTTTTACTACTTTGACTAGTTCAACATACCTAATTCATGATTTAGTACAAGTTAATACTTATTAATTATTAAAATTAGTTGTTAAGGTTGATTAAAGCATAACTTATATGGTAAATAAGTATTTGTTAGCCATTTCCTTGTTCTTTGTCTCTATCCAAATAAAAATAAATTAAAACACTATTTTAAAACAAATAAAATATAAATATAATGGAATATGACAAAATTGTTATACGGCTATCCCATTGACGGTGAAGAGTACAACCTCTTATGTGAAGCAATATTTGTTTAATAGAGATTATGGTTTAAAAATAAAAGCATGAAACAAGGTAATGGACAATACTTAAAAATTTATTAGCTATAAGGATTCATTGATTTTATGGAAATACATGAATTGTACAGTTTGAACGTACATGGGAATCACACTGCTCCCCGAGAAGATTTCAATGAGCCTCGCCAATGAATTCACAAATTCATTAAAGGTAATGCTTTAGTCCTTGTTTTCAACGCAATCTTATTACAGATAAGACCAGCACTAGATTTTAAAATCTTCAAGGCCAACGGACAGAAAGAAGATTACACAAATTAAGCAACGTCATGTACTGATTTTTACATGAGTTAATAAGTTATAAAGATTAAAATATAAGTAAATATTTTGAAAATGAAATATATATATATATATATTTTAAGAGAATGTGTTTTTTTATCTTTTATTATTTTGATATCATAAAGATATAAATTATTTCATTTCTAAGTTTAAAAAGTTTTTTTAATACTAATTTTAATGATCTGTTTTATTATTTAACTTGTGAGAGTTTTTTCAGTTAGCTTGTGTTTGTACATTAGGTAGTCAATTATATCCTTACATTCAATGGCTAGAAAATCAAGCGCTTAAAGAAATTAAATCTCTTGAATAAGTTGATGAATTTAAGAAAATATTTGCACCTCAAAGAATTTGATCCTTTTTGGTGTTTATAAACCCATATTTAAGATGGATTTATGATGATATATTGATATGCAATTATTACATAACAAAAATCTAACTCATCTTTTTATTATGAACTTAAAAGTACATAATCTAATATATTTTAGGTTATGAGTATTCCAATTTGGATATCTTACAAATAGACCAAAGTTGCATTAATTAATTAAATATGAAGTAAAATAGTTATTTACCTAAAACAGATATCTAATTCTTTGTTCTATTATTAACTTATTAACTTAAGAGTACCTAATTCATTATAATTTCAATTATAATTATCCATGGGCCAACTATTCTAATTTGAAATCATGTTATAAATGTTGTAAATGTTAATACATAAATCCTACGAATAAGCAAAAATATTATTAATTATTTAATTATGAAGTAAAATAGTTATTTACCTAAATTTAATGTTCCAAGTGCCAACTATGACATGTTGTAAAGTGTAACAAATAAATCACACAAATAGTAAAAATTTGCATTCACTACCTAAAATAGTTATTTGAGAGACTTAACATCCCACTGTAAATCCTACCCTAGTGTAGAAAGTGTCTCTGAAAAGCATCATACCACTTAAAAAATGAAATTTTGTGGGAAATGTAACAATAATTTATCCCAACCACCAAGCTACATCTAATGGACTAATTTCAATTGATATGCGACAACAAATTAATATTTTTAATTTCAATTTATATATAATAACAAATTATTATTTTTTATTTCCATTAATATATAACAACAAATTATTTAGTTAATTTACTATAGCCATAGTTAATTGGTTGGGATGGATTTTAAATAGTGGAAATTCAACTTCTTATAAGTGTTTGATATTAAAGAAATAATTTCCTTAAAATAATTTACATAAATTTAAAGAAATTTCATTTCATTTAAATAATTAAATTTTATTTTATTTATAATGTTAATAATAATTTTAAATAAAATGTTGACAATACATAAATTTAATTTTATATGACAAGCTACAGGTTTTTGTTTTCTTTTTTTAATCTCTATTAATGTGTAATAAGAGTTTAAGATGAATTTATGAAAAGTGGTGGCTTAGGGGTTTGGATGGAATGTTATAAGTAAATACCAAAAATTTCCAATATATAAAAGTGTTTGAAAAAAATCTCTATTGGCATCTCATAAAAGATTAAGATGAATTCATAAGATATTAAGAGATTAGATGAATTCATAAGATATTAAAAGATTAAGATGACTTTATGACAAGTGGCGACTTAGTAATTGGAATGGGATGTTACAAGTAAATAGTGAAAAATAGAACTTTTAAAAGTGTTTGATTTTAAACATTAAGTGATGACTTGGTAATTGGGATGGGACTTATAAGGAAATGATAAAAAAAAAAACTTTTAAAAGTGTTTACTTTTAAAATATGATTTTTTATAAAAACTTTTTTATATAAATAAACTTAATTAATTTAAATAAATAATAATAATATAAAAAATATTTTATTTTCATACAAATTATATAAGTAAACAAAATTGTTTTTTATAAATAATAATATACAGTGTATATATATAATTTTTTTAATATATTGTATATTTTCAAACTTTTAAAAATTAAAAAAAAATTGGATTCATAAGAATTAAACCTTAGAATATTAATGGTTTTGAGAATGAAATTTCCAATCCATTAAGCTACACCTTAAAGCTATATTATATATATACATAAATATGAAGAAACCAAATTAAGTTAAATAAACAGTAATAATACACACTTTGTAGTCTATATATTGCTTGTACAAATATAAATAAATTATGTTAATAAAATGTTGTTTTATTAACCCAATACAAGATTCCAATGCCATTCATTTCCTTTATATTGTCACATAGAAATGGAAATGTATGTTTCAAACTGTTCATGCCAACGTCACAAAATACAGAACCATATACATGCAGGTCTTGAGAAATATCATAGATGCTTCTCACACACAGTATGTGCATAACATCTGGCTGCACTGAGTACTCCTTTTCAGAAAATCCCCTTGTACTTAGCCCACTATTCAATATAGGATCCGTACTCGAACCCAATGGAAGACATTCAGATGACATCAGATCGGTCCCCTCGAGCACATATTATCATTTTACCCTGGAGATTTGTCTTTTCAGGAAGTCTTGATTGTCCACATCATTGCCCATGATTCCAGGGAATAATATTGTTTTCTTTTTCTCTCTGTGCTGTAAATTGGGCTCTACCTCCTAGAAGTATCTTCTCCCATACTTTGACTGTCTAATAACAGTCACCAATTTCCAATCAATATAAAGCAGACCTAATCAAATTTAACAATTCCATGACGTTTTGGGAAGCTATCCCAGTGAATAGAATATATGCATCGAGAATTAATTAATAAAAAACGATAGAGACAAGCAGACATGGCTGTCTATTAAAAGAAAAGCTTGCGTACTTACTTTGTAATTTGTTATTTGGTGATTCTGATTAGGATGAATAAGCTTGCGTACTTACTTTGTAATTTGTTATTTGGTGATTCTGATGAGGATGAATAAGCTGGTCGCGTGAAAATGTTCAATTAGAATTCGATTGCTTTTATTTCAATTTTTTTTCAAATTTATTTTTTGTTTTTTGAAAAAAAAAATCATGTTTATTGAGGAATTTAAAGTAGATTTTATATAAAAATGCAAAATGAATTTAAGCTTAGATATGACTTACAGAATCACTTAACTTATGGCTTGTTTTTTATGTTTTATGTTTCAGCTACTTGTTATCATTTACTTTCTTCTAGTTAAAAGGTTTGTCTTTCACGAACTGCCAGTTATCTATGTATAGAGTTACCAGTTATCCATACATTAGTTACCAGTTTTCTTTATAATATTTTTTTAGTGTTTATTTTGAATTTGGAAGGACACCCATAAAACCAATTTGGACAATACAATTGCCTCATCCTCCTACAATTTAGGAAAGATATACTTGCTAGTGCACAACAAATTCTAAAATATAAACGTCTATAAATGTAATAATTTATTAAAGATCTATAACTAAACCACAATCATCTGAAAGGAAAATGGATTTAAACCAGCCCCATTTTTTACTTAAAAACACTAGTGACATGTGCTCTTTGAGGATTCTCACATAAATCTTATAAAAGAATGCAAAATGAAACATAAATTAGCTTTGATAAATTCTTACCTGTCCATAGCTAAATTACAATCAGCTCAGAAAAAAAAAATGAATAGAATTAAAGGAAAAATTCATAATCCAACTTTTAGAAAAATGGGCATTGAAGTTTTGGGGTTTTGGGTAGAGTTGGGTTATAATATATATATGCTACTAAGGTGTAGGTAAACAAAAGGTAAAAGGAAGCAATTCCAGGCCATGATTTCTGATGGAAGTCAATAATGACTCAGTCCATAGCTAAATCACAATCAAGCTCTGAAAAATATAGGTAGAATTAAAGGAAAAAATCATAATCCAACTCTTATAAAAATGGTCATTGAGGTTTTGGGGTTTTAGGTAGAGTTGGGTTATAATATATACATGCTACTAAGGTGTAGGTAAACAGAAGGTAAAAGAAGCAATTCCAGGCCATGATTTTTGATGGAAGTCAATAATGACTCATGATTCAACCAAGGCTATTTTTCATTCACGGTTTTATAAAAATACAGTAACAAGATTATGATTTTTTTGGGCCACATTTTAAATTATTAAAATACATTAATTTTTTTATTCATTAAAAAGAGAAAACAAGTCCAACTGATAAAAAAAAAGCCATTGAAGAAAACATGAGTATAGTTGGAATATAATATAGAGGCCATTCAAAACCTACTCTAAACCAAAAAAAATAAAAATATCTGATAGAAATCATAACCTAGGATTCAAACAATATTATATTTTTATTCATAATCTTATAAGGTTAGATTTTTCAAATTTTATTTTAAAATATATATATAACTGAAAAAACATTCAACCATACATCCCCTTTCCTCACGTTAAAGTATATACATTCCAAATATATTACAATCAATCCAATTAAACAGTTCACATTGTAAACATAAAACCACAAGATCATATATTCAAGCCTATTTCAAAGTAACCAATAGTAATTCAAACTTCAAAGTGCCTCATGGCCCATGAGAATGGAACCGAATTCCATGCCTATTAGTAGAGGCTGTGAGCTGCAGCCACCAGTCAGTGTTACGTTGGTCCTCCAAATTTTATATCATTGAAGGCTAGCAGTATTATGCATTGAATTTGAACGTGAATGGGCTCAAAATCATTATAAATGTACTCAGCTATAAGACTTTTTTGAAGATTCGGTCTATTGCGTTGCGTGTATCAGTGGGCAATGCATATATTTATTTATTCTTTGTGTGTGTGGGTACGTGCACTTGTCTTTTTCTCCTTTTTCTTTATCACTGAGCAGAGCAGATTGTATTCCGAATTGCAGATTCAGCACCGAATTTCATACTGTTATCAGCTGTAAAAAATTCTTCAGTCATAATCTCAAAACAAACAAAGCAGACAAAAGATAAAAGAAACCCTAACAGCCAAGCAGCTGCAGTTGGCAAGCTGAGGACAAATATGGAGGACCGATAATTATACAACTTTATTTATTTTTGGTAAGGTAGGAAATGTCTACCTAGCAATCAAGCAAAACAATCTGTTCTTTGTACACTAATTGAGTAGTAAAATGAAAAAACAAGAACTTTTACAGTCGCTGCAACTAAATTTGTTCCCTCTTCCATTTTTGTCTGCACATGGCAATGCCCATTTAAACCCTAGAAGTAATTATAAGTTCGCTCGCCTTATCGTTGCCAAACTGAGTAAAGATCACAATATTCACTCCACCATCCTAGTAGCATTGGTAGTTCCCTTTATGGATTACAATGCTGTATTTTCATGTAAAAGCACGCTACTGTGAATTCTGCTTCCTATTTTAACACTACAACATCATCCTTCTATACTGCTGGAGGCTCTCCTGACTTCCCCGCTCTTCTGAAAACATATGCCAAACAACAGAAGTATGCAAATTCGATTTATTATAGCCATAATCTTATACCCATCTAAGCGAAAAAACAAAAATGGTATTGATACTTGGAAGTTTCTGATAAATAAAAAGTACCTATTATGAATTGGGTCGGATCCATTCGGCACTCTACGCTTAACATTCCCATAATTCAGATCGAAATCCGGTACTTCTCCTTTGTGTTTTGCATCCACATGAGAAACCTGAGTAGCAGCAGATTCTACTGTATAGAGCTCATGCCTAATTCCTTTTATCCTGTCTATATTTCTCATCCCAAGAGCCCTTTCATTCTTTAACGATAATAACACTCCTAAGAGTAAGATCAAAAGTAACATTCTACTCAGCCTGGCAGCAATGAAACAGTATCCCTTCATGGCCTTCATGGCTGGCTGTTTCTGTTTCTGTTTCTGTGCTGAAAACCTAAAAATAATATTATGTTTCCACACAGTTAATGTCTGTCTCCAAGTCTTGGTCTTGAATGATCAAGAACTGGCTCACTGGCAGATGTCCCCTGTAATATAACAACTGACTGTACCTTGTATTACAAGGAACTACCAGCTAGTCTTCAGCAGAAGCTAAGTATTTATTGAAAACCAAATCTACCCTCTATGATATAGAAAATACATTGATGTGTAGGGTGATCCTTGGAGGCCTACAAAACGTATGGTACCGGCATTGGCAAGTTCGGCAAGTGAAAGTTTCGATTCTTTCTTGTTAACAAACACTGTATGTCGTGAGTCGTGAAAGCAATGGGCGAATGTGCAGTCTTTATGGAGCCCACTGAGGGGGAGGATGTGATTCCTCTGTTGCACTTTCTCGGACCTTGCACAGCCTGTGTGTGACAGGTAGGTACTCTACTCTCTCGTCTCCTAGTAGCAGGAATAGTAATGCTATTTGTAGAACTTGGTTGCACTGGAATGGTTTTATAACCTAAATTTCATTAAAAATCCAACAGAAAACCTTACTTATATGATTTCACTAATGGATAAACTTTGGTTTTAAGATTTTGACAGTCTCTAAATTGGAAAAACTGAATGAATGCAATAAAACTTTACCTTCAATATTTAGTGGAATTCAACATAACTGAGGTATTTTTGCATGCCACTTATCCCTTGTAGTTGCATCTTGCTAATGCTTGTCCTGCCTGCAAAGCAAACAAAGACAAAGTTCTCCATCTCTTTCAAGCTTTGAGAGAACCGTTCGCTTTATGCCCATTACGATTCTCTTATGTGGGGAATAGCTTGTAGTATTTTTATGCACATTGAATGAAGAGGGCAATCTCGTCTTCTGTGCTTTGCGTCCTTTTCTCCTTTTTCCTTACGTAGACTGGCGATGGTCACTGGCCCGCCTGGTTTGCCGCCGTAAGTTGCCCCCGAGTGTTCCCAAATTTGGATTTGTTTTATAGCCATTCCTCATCTAGCTTTCAAGTTCTTATAACTCATTAAGCTTTGTTCAAAGTTTGCTTTGACCCATACCATCTACCATTTGATTAGGTTTAATGATTACACAATTGACTTGGTCAATGGCTATTTTTAAGCATGAAAATTAACTAAATTCCAATTCCATAAAGATAGTGTCGGCTTCTAGTTAGCCTAAATGTTCGAGCGATTTAGGCATTTAAAAGCAACAAAAGAAATTTTCAAAATTTGAAATAATAGTGTTTAAATGCCACTTGTTTGAATCTTTGTCTTATAATTTCAAATAATAGTGTTTAAATGGCATTTGTTTGAATCTTTGTCTTATAGTTGGGTGATAGCTTGTTTCAGAAACTTGCAGTTTTTATAAGTCACGATACTTTTTTTATTGGTTGTTTTTTGAATTATTATGAAATTTTGGAAATTTTAAATAATAGTGTTTAAATTTGTATAATTTGGGTGTTTTTTAATATTTATTATGTTTTTAAAAACATATTTTAATAAATATAAAATTTTGATTTATTAAAAAAAATTAATGAATTATAAAAAAACTAACCAAATAAACAAAATTATCAAAATTTTAGACTTCTTTTCCACATGTTACTTTTGTAAAAAAAACAATAATAAACAAAGTTCTATTATGGCACAAGGTTAGTGCATGAGCACAATGTTGTTTAGGGTTTTATCCAATTCTAACTTCATTTTAATTGTTAAACATTCAATTGACTGATCTTAGATATACCACTACTTTGCTCTCCAATGGGTATAGAATTGTTTGGTAGAGTTTTAGATTGATAAGAATTCTCATTTTCTATATCATCATATTTTAACAACATTTTTTTATGCATAAGGGTCCTTATTATTGTATAAGCTATTATTTATTCAAGATTTGCATTATGGCACAAGGTTACTGCATGAGCACAATGTTGTTTAGGGTTTTATCCAATTCTAACTTCATTTTAATTGTCAAACATTCAATTGACTAATCCTAGATATACCACTACTTTGCTCTCCAATGTGTATAGATTTGTTTGGTAGAGTTTTAGATTGATAAGAATTCTCATTTTCTATATCATCATATTTTAACGACATTTTTTTATGCATAAGGGTCCTTATTATTGTATAAGCTATTATTTATTCAAGATTTGCATCAACTCAAATAATCTAGCGTATTATTACCCAATAAAGAATTTGACATTTTTCATTTGTTCTTGTGAGATGGTTATGTTGGGTGGTTATATTCCCCATAATAGATTAAATCCCTTGGTCAAATGTATATGTTTGATGGCGATATTCTCTACAAAGGTTGAAATATTCTAAAGATATACTTTTCCCATAATATACTATCTTACTTGCGTAAGGGGGTTGTTTCAAATAAGGGGACATAGTTTTTAAGCACATTGAAGTTGGATGTGGTTGCCCTTCCTCTTTCCTACTTTCTTATTAGTTAATGTCGGTAGGAAAGATTTGGAAAAGACTCGGGCTTTGTTGGAGGAACGACCTTTAGGCACTTTCTTGAGATTAAAAGTTTCAAGCACATTGGGTTTGGGTGCAAATATTACGCCAATATTTTTTGTGTCAAGCTTCTAAGTTATCAAGATGTAGTTGACACACCTAACCTCATCATGGAGAGAGTGCAACTAACAACATTCAAAATCAGATTCCTAGCTAAACGACCACAAGTGAGGGTATCTATTCCTTTAAAGGTGCTTAAGACTTGCACCTCGCCCCAACTTGTGTGTGGTGGCACATCCATGAACACAAGCATGTCATTGGTGAGATTTGAACCCTCATGGAAGAAATATTCAAGGCCCACTCTCGTTGACTTAACAAACCAATATTGTCCATCTTAAACCAAGTTATTGGAATGAATAACAAGGAGTTTTCTTTCAGGGTTAGCTTAATTAGTTTGAACCAACCAATTTCAAGTCAAAGATTGTTGAGAGAGGCCATGGGTTCAGATCCAATAGAGCCCCTTTGGGTTACGAGTGCATGTTGTACTCTAATGGCATTTACCCTAGATGCCATTCACAAAATGTGAGGAAGCACCTAGAGGGTTTCCTTGAAGACAATTTTTTCCAAGGGAATAAAATGAATCCTCTTTGAGATGTTGTGAGATGATATTATCCTTTTAGCAACCTCCCCCCTTCAACCTTGATAAGTAGCTTAAATATCTCAATGATTTATATACTAACTCGAGGATGTTGTAAATACAAATAAAAACAAGGTAGTCATCATTAAATTGAATCAAAACACATACCCTAATTTTGTTTACGAGAATAACAACTTGGAAGAAGTATATTTTTATAAGTATCTTGGAATCGATATCCATCATAAGTTGAATAAAAAAGAATTAATGGAGGATGGAAATTTTGATTTGACCTTGAGAACAATTGTAACACTAAATAATTTTGGAACCAAGAAAAAAAGAAGGTGATTTTATATTTTGTTACTCCAATGATTTTGTACAGTTATAATGTTTATGGATGTAATACTTTGAGGGAAATTGGACAAAAATAGAGCATATCCAAAAGGATTATAATAAATTTACCTTAAAAACAAATGTAATACCCATTATTATAACCTTTTAGAAGTTGGAATTCCTCCCATTAAGAGTAACACTGTGAATATGTACTTGATGTACAAGGACAAATTAATAAACATGAATAATGAGAGGCTTTTTATCACTCCTTCAAACATTATCAAATGTCACTAAAGGCTCAAAATAGGTTGGGCTAGAGACACGATTTTTTAGATAAACCATTGGTGGGTGATGGAGGAGGACACCCTCCAAGATATAAACATTGTTGAAAGTACTATCAAAACTTTAAGCTTAAAAGAAATATGAGGTGCCATACAAAGACCAAGAATAAGAGAAATTTGAATTAATATAAAGAATCATTCACCACAAGTTAGAAGATTAAAATGATCTTTCCATTGTTTTTAGTTCCAGAAAGAAAATAAATATTGTAAAGATATGAACAAATTCCCATGAGCTTCATAGTGAGATGGGGTGTTGGACAAAAACTAAAACACCTTGGGACAAAATAATTTGTAAAATGTATGAAACAAATAGTATATAGGAGATAAATTGGGTCTAGTTCTCGAGTGGTTGTGGGATGGAATGTTATCCTCCCTACCCAAATTAAATTCCCCTAAGTGACATGACGATATCATAATGAGTATATTCTTGTAGCACCTTCGAGCCTTGTTGTTGATTTTCCCTATGCTCTAAAGAATCTAGCATTTAGTCTAGGTACCATCCTCGAAATGGGGGGAAGAGGCTAGGGGTTTTCCCTATGATATTTACATAGAAAAAATAGTGTAGAGGATGGGCATCACTTTCTCTTGGACTTCCCAACCTATAAAGATATAAATTTGATTTTCAAAACATTTATATTAAAACCAACTCCAGATCTTGTTGACCCATAAAAGTCAAACGAAACTTAAAATTTTCATTTCCAAGTTATTTGATTGTAGAAACAATTATATAAATTATAAGCTTGATAGACCAAATTTGGTTTTATTGGATGATAATCATTATCATCGTTGTCACCATTATGAATATAGAAAGAGTTTTGCGACTATAGTCAACCAACGAGTGTGGGGAATGAACACATATGAAAAGAGAAAGTGAGTGCCTAATAGATCAAGACTTAGTTAGAGAAGTAGTTGAATAAATATAACAAGAGATCAAGAGATACAAAGCTTTACAATTATGAACTTGGCCAAGTACCCATGAAAAAAGATTCCCAAATAGTGGTCTCTTTAACATTTCAAATGGAGAAAAAGATTGTACTAAACAAAATTGAGCTCATGCTCTTAGTGTAACATGAGCTTTGTAGTGTAGAAGAGATATGATGCTAGGAACTCCTCCAAAAGTTGACAAGATCCATATATCTCTTCTTATCTACATGAATATTGAGGAAGTAAGATAAGAGGTTTTAGATGGATATCTATTTAAGGGCATGTAACAGCTTCTTTTGGAATTTTGTAAGCCCCTAATGAAAAGGGAAACACACATAAAATATTCATAATGATTTTATAATATCAAGTCCAATGATTATAAAATGGGTAATAATATCTACGAGGGATTTTTATGGTAAGATGTCAAAATATATGGATCTCCCTATAAGTACTAATATATATTAGGGATTTCATAATATGCTTAACATGAGAAAATTGTGTGTTTTCTCTCTAATTGTGAGGTATGTAATGACCCATCTACATGTTTAATTAATAAAAACAAAACTAGAAGTTTCAAAGATAGAACACAAAAGTAATTACAAGAGAGACCTGTCTTTTTGCATCTATGTGAATATTGAGAAATTAAGATAGAAGATGTTAAATAGAAATTTGTTTAAAAGTATATAATAACTTCTTCTAAAATTGAGCAAGCTCTTATTGAAATTTACAACACATATCAAATATTCATAATGAATTTAAAATCTCAAAATGTAAAGATCTTTAAGTGAGTAATAATGTGTACACAAGATTAGGATCCCAAAGTAAAAGGATCTCCAATCTCCAAATAAGCAATAATACCAACCACGGTTTTTCAATATACTCAACATAAGAAAATAGAATGTTCTTTTAACTAATCACGAGGCATGTGATGGCTGGTCTCTATCCTTGGTTAATGAAAACAAACTTTAAAGTACTCGAGATGAAAGAAAATGTAATTACGACAGATGGACTTAAAAAAAATGAGGGATATGAGACTTAACACAAATAAATAAAACACTTGAAAAAAAGAGAGAGATTTAAACTTTGTACAAACTGCATGTCAATTCATACATTGTTTTACAATTTGGCTTTTGGCAAGAACATGATGGTTTATACAAGACGAATTTTCCCTTTATAAACTCAATCATGTGCATGGAACTTCTTGTTACATGAAATAATTATGTGTTTCTTTGGATATTAGTGCATAAAGTGATGTAGCATAAAGCACATGAATAGCACCTATCCTCAAAGCAATTTTATTTTTTTGCATCTTATAAATAAAAGTGATAATTATTACCATTTATTGGTAGATTACAAATACATTAATATTATATCATAAGGTTGTCTTTTGTCTTTTGAGCTACACTACCCATATTGCCTACTAATACTTTCATACCTCACTTTAATTTTTTTAATATTAACTTTTGCTTTAAGACGTAAATCTAGCATGTCAAAAAAATCTAAATAATGATTTGTACTTTGGAGTTGTTCTAGAAATGAGTTTAAACATATTCTTATACAAAAAGACAAAAGCAAAAATTAGGTTTGTGGTTAATATTCTAAACCTCGAGGCATCTCTCTAGAAGAAATGGAGGGTTCTAAAGCTACTCATAGTTCACTAGATTTTCCTTACTATAATGGGAAATCTTGCTCTCCAAGTATATGTCTCCATATTAGTTAACATCATGATGATAAGACAATAGTTAACAATGATGAGATATATCAAGGACTTAAAACCACGTGAGAATATTAATTCAGTACTTGCATTGCAAAATAAATAATGAATAGAATAGTTCATAAAATTCCTTGTTTTTGAATGATAAAGAATAATTCCACATCTAATTTAATTAAAATTGGTTTTATGATTCATATAAACACATTCAATTTGAATTAAACTAGATGAATATATAGGCATATATGATTTGCAAAGAATAAAAGTTTTGGTGTAAACATATTTCACATGATTGAATTGAATTAAACATGATGAATATATAAGCACATATGATTTGCAAAGAATAAAGGTTTTGGTGTAAACATTTTTCATATGAATGAATGAAGAGGTTTTATATGCTTTTTTTAAATTTTTTTTTAAGAGTAAGTTGTTTTTAGAAGAGGAATTTTATTGCCTCGAAGTACCAAGTGGGAAGAAGAACAAATAGAATAATAGAAGTTCATAACATAATTAATTAAAATACTAGTTTAATGTTGATTTATAGTTATAATTGATTTTAAGAAAATATAAATTAAGTTTTCATATGTTAAGTTTCAAATGTATCTTAATCACTTGTTAGACAATATATAAATAAAAAAATAAATTTGGTTCACCTTGTAATTAAATGATGTAATCTATTCATTAAAGCCAGAAGGAAATGAAACCAAAGTAAAAGGCGTTATTTGAGTTGAGAAGAAATGAAACACCTTGTGAAGGGTCCATAATATTTGATCCTTTCACATTGTTCCAAAAAGTTAGATCTTTGTGAATAGCTTGGAAATTATCTCTTGTAATAATGCAATATCGATAGTGTTAAATCAATTATACAAATAAACAAACAATTTGACCATATATGGAATATAAAGCATGGCCTAAGTTATAAGGATTTGTCCCTATAGTTACTGAAAACCTCATTTGAGGTGTCTTTGAAGATTTTTACGAAGGAAACAATCAAGATTGAGCCAAGAAACCCTAAATTCAAGACAATCTATCCAACAAGATATAAGAACCAAACAAATTTAGAGTATCACTATGATTGAAAAAATCTATAGCTAGTAAATTGTGGAAGGACATAGTTAGTCCAAGTAGCCTTAGACCTTGAAATGGAGACTAGATAAATTTGAGATGCAATCCATCACAATTTTGGTACTTTATAGAGGCGGGGGAAAAGTGCGGTATACTAAGATCAAAAAATGTAATTGTAGAGAAAAAAACTTATAGGGGCATCAAGGAAACAACAAGTTAACTAGTGGGAAAAATATTCCTTGAATGAGTACTAATCTATTACTTTGAACAAACAAATGCAACTTGTTTAACATGCAAGTTGTGTGTTTCTTGTAAAAAAAGTAGAATTCTTTTAATGGGATAGTTTGATAAAGAATGGGCTTGTAGATCAAAGCCAAATGAATCACACATTAAAGGTAACAACTTGGACATAAAATGGGAGTATAAAATGTGATCATGTAGTCCTTTATGTACACCCTCAAATAGATATGAGAACACTAAGAACCTTAAAAATGAATCTCTAACTAAGTAATTAAATATAAGTACACATGCCGAGGTTGATTCAATTAAGAAGATAATATGATAGTGGAAACCAAAAAAATCCTAGCAAGGGAAAATACTGATCTAGACTAGGGGATAAGGAACTTACCCATATACTGGACATGAAATTGAGAGAAAGCATACTCATGCATCTAAACATAGGTAAGAGGTTTCATAAGGGTAATAAACATATACAAAATATCACAAAAAAAACTAAATCCCTTATATCATTCACCAATGTTGAATGTATGGAAGTTCATTAAAAACCTCAAGCATACTACTACCCAAAAAGTAATAGATATATAATGAGAACCAAATACAAAAGTAGGTTTAATAAGGGAGGAAGGTGCAAGAGTTCGTGGGGGTGGGGGTGTTGTTTCATTCTACCTAGAGAAAATAGATAAACAATCTTTTCTTAGGGATTAGGGTCAACAAAAACATTGAGGCATAGGCCTTGGTTTATATCAAGGGCTTCTTCACCTCTTGAAAAAAGGGATATGTGGCTTTATGTTTTGGATTTTGACAATTTTGTTATTGGTTCTCTCTAGAGTGTTTGAATATAGTGGCAACTTGGTGACCTCTTGTGATATTTACCTTGTCCAACACTAGAATCCTCCTTGGAATCCTTGTGGACTAGCTTTGTTGTCACTAGAGTTGTTGCTTTAAAGCTTTGTTGAGTTTGAATATAGTGGAGAACTTGATGAAGATAATATTTCCAGGTTTAACTTTAAGTGTGGTAAAGCAATGGTTGGTTGTCATTGCAGATCCAACATATGCAATCTATGTGATATTTCATATATTTGAAGACGTTTGCTAAATTGTGACCATCAAGTAGTTAAGACTTTGGAAGCTCTATCTATCTTCAACACTCATACATACCATCAAATTGAAGCTTAGAGGGTTAGAGCCATGAAAAGTATAGATTCCATATTTTGTATGAATTGGTCTTAGGATTAAGTTGGACCTTGCACCTCCTTAAAGAATCCTTGCATTCCTTGATTCGTCTCCTAAATGCCTCCATCGATTTAGTCTAACTTATGTTTAAAGAAGATGAGATTGTTCTTGACAAGCTCATGGTGACGTGGAAATGAGAATAACGAATTTAGAACTCAATCCTAAGTGTGAGATAAAACAAAAAGTCCTCAATGAAAATGCATACAACTAATTTTAAAATTTTAATTTATTGGAAAGTAGTTTTTGGTTAGGTAATACATTGAAAAGTAGTTTTTGGTTAGCTACATTTATTGGGCATTATACAAGTTATATATATAGGAATAGCAATAACATTAACTCTACTACTAAACAATTATCCGTGAGATGGAGAATAGTTGGTGGTGGGGTGTGGTTAAGACACCCCCTAAGCAGAAAGGTCGTTGGTTCAAATCCCACAGATACCAAAAATCCAACCATGTTAAGGGTTGGTGCGGTCCAAGCCGGGTGCGATCCCCAAGTGATTTTGACGGCTTAAATGCCCTTGGTTCGTGGTAACTTAGCCAATAGAAAACCTGCTAGCGAGGGGTTCTTCTCATTAACCAACAAAAAAAAACTCTACTACTAAACAACTTTTTCCATATTTTTCATATTTTAAAATAATTTTAAATTGATTAATCTAATTAAAAAATAAAAAACATAAAAAACATTTTCATAAAAATTAAATTAAATTTAAATTTTTTTTTTTCATATAATTTATATTTAAATAAATATTTACATACGAAAGATAGCTTTTTATAAGAATATATTTAAATAATTATTATTAAATGAGCCTAATTTTTATTCCATAAAGTGAAACCTTCTTTAAAGATGCATACATAAAATAATCAAAATATAAAAATATCTTCTTAAAAAGCACATGCATACAATAACCAATTATAAAAATAGAATTAAAACGTTTGTATGCTTTCATGATTTCGAACAAGAGATATTGTTGTTCTAAAAAACCGTTTTTTTTTATGTTAGGAAAGGAATCAAAACCTTCTATTTAATTTTATGATAATAATGTTGTGTTGATTTTAGAGTTATTAAAACAAGAATATATATATATATATATATATATATATATATATATAT
>LPNX010632464.1:1008168-1178079 GCA_001517045.1 Pseudotsuga menziesii
AATCACCCACACCGGCTTTGTCATGCCCACCATGTATGTAGCAATATGAATCGAATTGGGGAGGTTTAGTATTTCTAGAGTGTCTATTACTTTTTTTTATGAAGGGAAGAAATTTTTTGGTATAGTTTATTTTCTCTCCAACCCATATGGGGAGGAATATTGATATTAGGTGGAGGCCTCAATTTCACATTGAAGATGAAGGAGTATGGGGAAATATGCCAAAGTTGATAGGTTTGGTAACTACTTCATTCAAAAGATTGAGGTAGATAGATTGGTAAATGTGGAGCTCGTTTCACTTCTATGCATGTGGAGGAACACTAAAGATGGATGAGAGGGAGTTTCAAAGTGTATTGATATATGTTTAGTTTCTCATTAAATCATACAAATAATGGACCGATTTTATTCATGGATTGTGAGTGGCATTTTGTACTAGAACCACATATTACTTCGACTAGAGATACTCGATGCTAAACCATCCAACCCTTTTAAGTTCAATTTTGGGTGGCTTAAAGAAGGAAGTATTCCAAGTACTTGTAAAAAAATCCTAGAAGAATTATGGTAACAACTTGAGGACTTTTTTCTAGTTAACCTATTGCTTCATAAAAAAATTAAAAGAAAATGTGAAGGCTTGGGCCAGGGAGAGGCACAACAAAAGAGATAGACTCTTACTTGAGGTTGAGAAAAACACAAAAATTCTCAACATTCTAAACAAATCACACATTTCAACAAATACTAAGTGAATATATGAAAGGAACTTGAAGCTAGAAAAAAAAAATGTTGCTAGATAGGGAGACTAAGTGGATATTGAAGAAACTTGGATATAACTAGGCAATGCAAACACCAAATTTTTTCATTAGTTTGCAAACTTGAGGAAAAGTATAAATTCCAGTTGGGACATGAAGAATGAAGGAGAACTAGTTAGGGGGGTATCTAATTTAAGTATTAAGCATTTTGATTCCATATATAATGAGCATGTTGGTGAAAAAATATATAATTATCAACATAGCCTCATATTTCCCTCCATTGGTGACAAAAGAAGACAATCAAAACCTTTATGGGGATTCCAAAGGATAAGATAATTACAGTTTTAACTTCATTTCATAAAATCAAAAGTCTAGGACCCAACTGGTGCACTTCAGAATTCTATCTAGGATTTATTGATCTACGTGGTGATTATTTGATAAAGGTTTTAGAGGAGGTAATACTTTCTAGTAAAGTTATAGATTGATTCAATATAACTTTCAATACACTAATTCTGAAGGTGGACAATCCAAATTCTTTTGATGGGTTCAGGCCATTTTCTTTATGCAATTGTGTATATAAGATAATATCAAAGGTGGTGTGTATGCAACTCAAAATAGTTATATATTCCATAAAAAATTTGGATTCTTAGATGGGAGAAAAATCCATGAAGCCATTGTGTCTTCTCAAGAGACACTACATACTATCAAAACAAAAAAAATTGCCTCTATGATTATTAATTAAATCTCTCAAAATATGTTGATAGGATCTATTGGATCTACCTTATGGTAATATTGATTCTTGTTGGTTTCAATAATTTTATGATCAATTGGATCACGGATTGTGTGTCCACTATTACTTTTTTTTGTCTTAATAAATGGGGTTTCCTCTCCCTTTTTCAAGCCTTCCTAGGAGTTGAGACAAGTCTACTTGTTATCTCCCTATTTATTTCTACTAGTTTAATAGGGTTTGAGAAAGGCATAGGGTGTTTTAACACAAAGTAAGGCATAATTATATATGTCTTCATACCTCATTGTCTTCATATTCACTAGACACCCATTTCCTAAGTTAGGGTGCATCTGAAGTAGAGTTGAAACTCCAATCTACGTGGCTTATCAAATCCTGTGGGCCCATCAATATGCAAGCTATTATAAGCTCATATGTGAAGAGTTCCTCATATCCCTCTATTGGATAATTTTCCTTAAGGAACCAAACTACCTATATGAAAATGCAATGGAAGTCATAAGTGAGTATGGGGAGTACTAATTCTCAAAGGAGGGAACATACATCAGAATTTATGGATGTTCTTGAGCTCCATCACACTTTCCCAAATATGCAATAGAATTTGTAGTTCACAAAGAAGTTGTAAGGAAGATATTCATAAATGGGATTGACAGCTACTTGCATGATATGAAAAAAACCACTTTTCCTCTGTTTCCTTTCTATATCAGAGCATATAAAGTTTCCAAGGTGAAAGGGGCAAAATATTTTGTAAGGGACCTAGAAACGTTCCATTTTGGAGAAAAGAGTTTTGCAAGGAATGATAACAGATGAAAGAGTTTTGAATATGCAACATTCTTTGAAAAGGATGAAGAAGTGTTCAAAAGATAAAATAATGCGACTGAATTAAACAAACAATTTTCTCTGAAAAGAGAGGCTAGTGGTAGAAAATATTGCAACACTATAGTGGAAGAAAAGCTTCAGAAAAAAAAAGCTATAAAGTTGCAAATAGAAAAATCATAGAAAAGGATGAAAGAAGAAGCTGAGAAGAAGGAAGTAGAGGAGGCCCAAAGGAAACAGGAGAAAGAGGAAAGATTATAGAAGGAGATTGAAGAGAGATCGTGAAGAGAAGTTGAGGAAGCGACAGAAGAGATTAAAAGAAAAGAGGAAGAAGATAAGATCAGGGAAGCTATAGACAAAGAGGAATCCCAGAATGAGCCCATTGGCCCACAAGAAATGGACCTAGACCCTCCCCGCGTAACAAGTGAAACACTTACCGGTGTCCACATTCCTTTTGAGGAACTCAGGCTCACCCTATTCACCTCATCAAAGTAGCACACTATGGCTCACTTGGACACCATTATTTTTTATAAAAATAGGAAATACCTTCATGAGGAGGTATAAGAAGAGATTAAAAATGGTTACTCAAGATGATGTGGTTACCATCATAGAGAACACTATTATGGAAGGTACCCATAAGGACCCAAAATTCACGGCTTCAGTAAACATAGAAATAGATCATTTTTAGAGACATACACGATCTTACATAAGGAGAATTGAAGGGTTGAAAGTAATTATTGTGTTACCTCGGAGGTGAGCTCCCAAGAAATCAATCTCATACATGCAAGATTCAATGCTTGTAGAAAATTTGAAAGAATTGCTATATTTTTCTCTCCAAGAAATCATTGAACCCCTTTATCAGTTGGGACCTGAATCCCCTACAGCTCAAGTATTTTTTCATTCCCCACCATAATCTCTGCCTCGAGTTATGGCCAAAATTTTTAACCAACCCATGTGGAGAACAAGAACGCCACTCAACCTGGCCATGCCATTACATGATTTACCTAAGAACCCAAAAAGAGTGTTATTTAAATTTGATCTTGTAAAAGGTGTTTCTGTGAAAGATCATTTAAAAATATTTGATCTCACATTGAATCTTCTAAACGTTGAACATGAAGATTTTGTATGAATATTTTTCACGTATACTTTTGAGCCTAGAGCATCCTCATGGTACTTTATTCTACAGGCTAACTCAATAGAAAACCAGGATGGTTTTGAAAAGGTGTTCATAAGTAAATTTGGCAACCAAAAAACTGTAGCCACATCCATGAAGGAATTGTTGTCTATGAAGATGGAGAAGAGAGAAAAGGTTCACTACTTTGTTAAATAGTTTTATTGCTGCAACAAAGCTAACCGAGGAGTCTTTGGTAGAATGTTACACTGCATCATTGCATCCACCCATAGCAATGTTTGTTAAAAGGCAAATTAAGGTTACACTAGTAGAAAATTATGAAGAATCCAAGAAGGTAAAGGATGATCTGGATAGTATTACAAAACATACTTAGAACTAGAAGTAAAACCAACGACAAGCAAGAATCCTTTTCTATTATCTAGGACCAAAGAAGAACCTTCAAATGCATTAGAAAATGTGGTCAAAATGGTACAAAAATAATCCAACAAAATAGTAGACTTGGAGAAATATAAGGGAGCTAGTTCATCAAGAAAACCATTCAAACCCTTCTACAAGAAAAGGGAAGAAAGCGGACAACCCCAACCACCTTTACTTAATTTTGTTGTTCTGAATTTCAATGAAGTTGGCATGGATCATTTCTACACTTTTCACCATTTTGGACCGTTTTTGACATAATTCATGATGTAGAGGACCTTTTTCAATGCCGTTTCAGCCATTAGATTGACCCGTTCATGCCGATCTCAGGTATCATGTCTAAACTAGCATATAGGTTAGGTTTCATCACCGTTTGCATTTTTCATGACCTTATTACCATCTCATCATGACCTTAGGTACGGACCCACTCTATTATGTCATGGAACCTTCTTGCTACTTTAGAAGTGGCATGATATGAGTGGTAGAGCTTCACCTTACATGGGTACCCTAGTTAGTGCCTTATTTGCATTTGGTACCCATGTTGACATTTTCTCCTTTAGGGTATGGGAGTCCATTGTATAGTACTGCCATGACATTTCGCAAGAGCCTCATACTCTTGATCTTTTGCTGGCCTATTTCCCTCAGGACTCCCTAATGACAAGTTGTGAATGCATTATCATGAGCTTTGCCTGCCTTATTGAGCTTTATGCCAGCTCCCCTGACATTGCATTTCAGCCATATATCCCGAGCTTGTCTCATGTCTAGCCATGCAGAGCCATTTTTTATATCCTTCACAGCTTGTTTCCCTTTTTACCGGAAGGGGATTTCCCCCCGAGTGTCGATATCCTACACATGCATCCTTACATTGAGCATAGGTATGTTCCACTGCTTGGAACTAGTTTGTTTGCCCTTATGACACTCATATCCTCCTAGTTTATAACTATAAAGCAATTTGATTCTTTTTCAAGATTTTTAAATAACTGAAAAAGTCCAAAAAAAAAATCAAAAAACCAAAAATCCAGACAAGGAAAGATGTTATCTTTGGTAGATGTCAAGTCGTGTCACCTTCGAATAGAGCACAATATATCACATCCATTAGTTGGGTTATAGTTTGACTTTAGGAGCTGTACTCATTTATCTGAGTTTATCTCCACTGACTGGCCCAAGCTTCCAGTCCCTATGGAGCCTCTGTCGATGCCTCCTGTGTCGCAGAGATATCCCAGTTTGTATATTAAGTCTATGCTACCTTCATTCAGTCACCATACACCGTTATGCTCTTGTTCAAAGGAAGTTGAAACCTGAGTCAGCCATTCCTCAGTTATCTTGACTTTGCATGTCGGTCATTCCCGGTACAGTTACTGGTTCGTGCACTTTATGATCGAGTCCTTCCACATTATACATCTTTGCTGAGTACCTCGTGTTGGATGATGGGGGATGCCTTAATGACTCCTTCCAGTAGATTTCATCCCATTTATTCTGGGATTGGAATCTAGAGTCATTTTGAGTGCCTTGAGACTTGCAGACATCAGTGGCAGGTTCTCTCGCCATCGACAGTCTTTGGGAATACATTAATGTCCCCTGATCGATGGATCCTCTCAAGTGTTTGAACTCAACACATTTATTCACACTTGTTAGTTTTCACTCTCGTACCTTGATTCCCATTTTCATTATCGGTGGGTGATCTTGCGTCTGTTAATGGTATACATCAATGACCGGTAATCAGATGATGGACTACTATGTTCGACCTCAACACCTCTATTCACATAGTAGGACATGTACTCATAGGGGTGTGTGTAGAAGACTTTCCAGATTGGTGGCATCTTTTATATGCTACCTCCTTGATCGTGCCATTGTTCATGAGATTTTAGCTCTCGTGACTTGATTCCAGTATATGTCAGACATTTCCAGCCATTATGGAGATCTTGATCTGTTATATATCTTCAGCCATTATGGAGATCATGGTCCTTTGTATATCTTCATCATGGAGATTTTGATTTATGTATATTGTATGTGGCGATGACCACTTATGTGATATCTTGTGTCATGCCTATTCATGGCTATTGTACTCTTATGTATCCGGGACTGCTATATGTATTTGCATTTATATGCAGAGTTGTATTATTGTACTATGCTGATTGGGTGGCTGGTCTTCCATTTGGGATCCTTAATCACTCCACTTCTGGGATGGACTTATAATGTATTTCGGCCATCGTATGACCCCTCTGACCTCACACATTAGGGGGCATCTGTTATAGCTGATTTTACCACTCCAGGCGAATCAAACTTTGTATGGCCTTCCCCTGTCCCGCTGCAGACTCCTTGGACCCCATGGACCATTTTTTGTCCTTTGATGTTTCATTGATCATCCCTATAAACATGTGAAAAATTCTATGCACGACTTTTAATCCCTTAATCGCGTATATACGTGGGTTTGACCACTAAAACTGCGTACATCTAGATGTGTACAAAATCCAAATCCATTTGGAGTTTTCCTTGACATGGATCTGACTTACTTGACTCCTTGCCTTCCCTATGCCTTGAGATCGCTTGAATTCGACCTTTCATTACCCCTTTGAAAAGCTATATAAGGAACTCTATGGTACATTGAAGGCATATGAGAGAATTGAGAGCAAAGAAACTATAGTCCATTGTTGCTAGAACTTATGCTTGAGTCTGCATCCCTTTGTCCCTTGGAGCACTAGCGTGTTCTTCCCAAGCTTGCCTTTTTCTTGTGAGCTTGCTATCGAGAGATGGAGGATTGAGGTGGTGGAGGCCCAAGTGGGGGATTCAGTTTCTCCAGTTCGTAGACATGCCGTCAGAGGTTGTATCTATTGTAAAGTCTGATTTATATTAATAGAAATATCTTTTCGTGTCCAATAATGTGTGTTTGAATGAATATGTTATCCATGGGATTATTTCAAATGCTTATACATTGTTGATTATATATGCTAGAATAGATTTAAAACCGTGATATATAGTATACTTGTATTGTTTACTTGTTGTTGAGGAAGTAATTTATCAATTCAAGTTGAAGTTGGAAAGCTCAACGGGGATCTACTTCAATCGTCTGGAATAAGGTACGAGGTCTGATCCTTTAGTTTTAGACATTTACTTTCTATTGCATATTGGAAAAGATTGATTTCTGGAGTCAAGCTGTCTGTTGTGGTACCCCAATCCATAGGAATTTCTCTCTGTAACAGGCTCGGAAAGGCATACAATAATTTAGAATATTATGGCCAAGGGCTCGGTAACAATGTGCTAAAAACAATTATAGTGTCTAGGTGGCCACCATATCAAACCAAGGTGTTAAAATCAAGCACAAATGAAAAAACTAATATCCAAGTAAGGATCTATTATGAATATTTAAATGATATTATTAATTATAAATAAATAAATTATTATTTACTAAGTTGAAAGGGCATAACCCTTCACTATGCATGCTCAAGCCTTATAAAGGAGAGACTCATTTTAATATTTCATCATCATCTATAAATATTATTATTATTTATTCTCAATCATGGAATTTTGACTCACTTCTTAATTCCCCAACCAGATACGTTTGTGACATTGGTATTAGAGGCAATAACAATTATCAGCAAGGAAAAGAGACAAAATGTAGATATTGTGAAAATAATTGGTCACCCGGTCATCAATGCCACAAACCTCAATCATATGCCTATGAAATTGAAAATAGGTCGAAAACATATAACAATTACTTTGATAATAGAAAGAAAAAAAACACATATCGTCGATGCGGTGACGACTCAACCCCAGGCCATAAATGTGGGAACATTCAGATAATAGAGTGAAAAATCATGAATGGAAATGAAGTGCAAGTATCTACAAAAGAAGTCTCATCTGATTCTAATATCGACACAGAATCAGAATGAAGGACGACATTAGAAAAATCAAGCTTTGAGGACAAATCTTTCCCAAGGGGAAGGAAATGTCATGAATATTTAAATGATACTATTAATTAAAAATAAATAAATGATTATTTAATAAGGTGAAAGGGTGTAACCCTTCATTGTGCATGCTCAATCCTTACAAAGGCGAGCCTCATTGTAATATTTCATCATCATCTATCAATATTATTATTATTGTTATGGAGAAAACTTCCTATGGCTTGGGGTGTACCACAACAGACAGAGAAACCGCAGAAACCAATCCCTTCCCCATATGAAAGAGAAATACAACATCTAACACTAAAGGATCTCAAAACATACCTTATTCCGAATGTTTGTAGTAGATCCCTATTGAGCTTTTTCAAATCCCGCTTGCATTAGCAATTCACTTCTCAATAGCAGTAAACAAGGCAAGCATGCTATATGATATAGTGTTAATCCTACTCTAGCATATATAATCAATGATACATAAGCAATTAAACACATCCATGGATTCAATATTCATTTAAATGCACATCATTGGACAGGAAAATATATTTCTATTAAATAAATTAGAGATTACACAAGCGGACAACCTCTGTCAGCAGGTCTACGAACTGAAGAAACTGAGTCCTCCACCTGGGCCTCCATCACCTCAATCCTCCATCTCTCGATAGCAAGCTCACAAGAAAAGGTAAGATTGGGAAGAACACAAAGTGCTCCAAGGGACAAAGGGATGCAAACTCAAGTATAAGCAAGCTATGGCAACAATGGACTATAGTTTTCTTGCTCTTCAATTTCTGCCCTTCAATGTATCCAAAGGGTTCCTTATATAGTGCTTCAATGGGGTAATGGAAGGTCAAATATGAGCGATGTCGAAGCATATGGAAGGCCAAGAGACAAGTGAATCGGATCCACATCAAGGATAACTCCAAAAACATTTGGCCTTTTGCACACATCCCAATGTACGCAGGTTTAGGGGTAATATCCGCGTATATACGCGAGAAAGGGATTAAAAGTCACGTACAACAAATAATGAGTGTTTTTAGGGATGATATTGGAAACATCGAAGGTACAAAAATAGTCCATGGGGTCCAAAGAGTCTGTAGAGGGACAGGGAAGGCCATAAAAGTCTGATCAACCATGTGTGGTAAAATCAGCTATAATAGATGCCCCCTAATGTGTGAGGTCAGAGTGGTAACGTGATGGCCGAAATACATTATAAGTCCATCCCATAAGTGGAGTGATGAAGAACGAGGTGGAATAACTATCCATCCAACAATATAATACAATAATCAAACTCTGCACATGACTGCAAATACATATAGCAGTCATGGATACATAAGAGTACAATGGCCATGAATAGGCATGATATACGAACTGTGACATGTGTGGTCATCTCCATGTACAATATACAATAGATCAGAATCTTCATGATGAATATATACAAAGGACCAAGATCTCCATGAAAGTTGAAGATATACCATGGATTAAGATCTCCATAATGGATGAATATATCTCACATACACTGGAATCAAGTCACGAGAGCCGAAATCTCATGAACACTAGCATGATCAAGGAGGTAGCATATAAGAAATGCCACCAATCTAGAAAGTCTTCTACACAAACCGCTACTAGTACATGTACTACTATGTGAATAAAGGTGTCAAGGTCAAACATAGTAGTCCATCGTCTGATTACCGGTCATTGATTTATACCGTTAACAAATGTGAGATCACCCACCGATAATGAAAATGGGAATCAAGGTACTAGAGTGCAATCTAACAAGTGCGAATAAATGTGTTGAGGTCGAACACTTGGAAGAATCCATCGATCAAGGGACATTGGTGTATTCCCAAAACTGTCGATGGCAAGAGAACCTACCACTGATGACTGTAAGTCTCAAGGCACTCAAATGAATCTAGACTCCTATCCTAGAATAAATGATCTGAAGTTGATGGGATGGAATCCGCTGGAAGGACGGAATTAAAGCATCCCCCATCAACCAACACGAGGTACTTATCAACGCTGTATAATGTGGAAGAACTCGAACAAGATGTGCATGAACTAGTAATAGTACCTGGAATGGCCGATTTGCAAATTCAAGATAGCTGAGGAATGGTCGACTCAGGATTCAACTTATTTCGAACAAGAGCATAAAGGTGAATGGTGACTAAATGAAGGCAACATATACTCAATATACAAAATTGGTACATCTCTACGACGCATGAGGAATCGACATAGGCTCCATAGGGACTGGAAGCTTAACCAGTCGGTGGAGATAAACTCAGAGATACAAGTAGAGATCCTAAAGTCAAACTACTAACCCAACCAATGGATGTTATATACAGTTCTTTGTTCGAAGGAAACACAACTTGACTGCTGCCAAAGATAACATCTTTTCCTGTTCGGCTTTTTGGTTTTTTGATTTTTTGATTTTTTTGAACTTTTTCATATATTTTGAAAAGCTTGAAAAAGAATAAAAGTGCTTTATAGTTACAAATCTAGGAGGAGATGAGTGTCAACAAGCAAACAAACTAGTTCCAAGCTGTGAAACATACCTATGCTCAATGCAAGGAAACATGTGTAGGATAAAAACACTCGGGGGAAAGTCCCCTCTCGATAAAAAAAATGAGGAATCAAGCTGCAAAAGATATATAAAACAGATTTGCTTGTCTAGACATGAGACAAGCTCAGGCTATATGGCTGATAATCAAAGTCAGGGAAGCCAACATAAGGCTCAAAAAGGCAAGCAAAACTCATGATAATGCAATTACAACTTGACATATACAAGGGAGTCCTGGGGAAAAGGCTAGCATAAAGGTCAAGAGGAGTATGAAGCTCTTGTTCAAAGTCATGGCAGTATTATACAAAGGACTCCCACACCCTAAAGGAAGAATGTCGGCATGGGCACCAAATGCAAAACATGATCTAACTAGGGTACCCATGTATGGTAAATCCCTACCATTCACAACATGTCACTTCTAAAAGGAGCAAGAAGGTTCCGTGATAAGATGGAATGGGTTTGTACCTAAGGTTAAAATGAAATGGTCATAAGGTCATGAAAAATGCAAATGGATGTGAAACGTAACCTATATGCCAGTTTAGACATCATACTTGCAGTAGGCATGAACATATCAAAGCCATAGTCAAACCGCACTCAAAACGAACTCCTACATCATCAAATTAATTCAAATAGTCCAAAATGGTAAAAAACAATGTGTCTTGGTAGCCTGAGGGCCAAACCAAGACTACTCTAGCTGCTGGTGGATTACTGGGATCTAGAATCTGAGACATTTCAGATTGATGAGATGTCGCTCAGCATTGAGGTTGAGGACATATACTTTATAACTGGTTTGTCTCGACGAGGGGAGATGGTGAATCTCTGATCTCATGGGCCAGGAGGCGGGTTGAATTTGATGAGTGCATAGCTGTGGACTTCTTTTCAGAGATAGAAAAGGTTGGGAGTCAAATCCCGACAAAATCTATCCATATTCTGGGACTGAAGGCCATACTTTTGGCATTAGGTAGGATTTTTGGGTTAGCCTCACTCCACCAGGCCTCGTGGCCAATGATTTTCTATGCGGTGGAGTGTATGAGACCTACAGTGTATGACTGGAGCACGACGCTGTTGAGCAACATGAAACAACAAATCGGTGACCGTAAGATGGGCAGGGTGCGAAACTTTGGGTTCGACAGCATACTGAGCACATTCTTCTTTGAGAGGGTACCAGGGCTAAGCCTTAGAGTGGAAATTGTTCCACATGGAGTTCAAGATCTAGCCCAAATGTTATGCACAAACTGGGTGGAGGTAGGGTGGCTAACCCCTACCCAGTAGAATTTTTTCCATGGTGGTGGAGACAAATCGTTGCCATATAAGACTACCCCTATGCAAGGATAGACTTTCGCGGAGATCCGGATATACCGCTACCACTCGGAATAGCTTATGGCGACATAGGTAAAGAATCCCAAACCCACTTTTTAAGTTTTGAATTATTTAATTTTTTTTGTGTTTTTTTATATATTGACTCAAAAGACATATTTTTGGTGTGATGACACATAGTAACAATCTGTCATGTGTATGTAGATGTAGGACTATGGTGGCCAAAAGGCTTCCTTCATCATCGATGGAGGGGAAGAGGAGACGATATCATGGGTGCGGATGTGGAGCGGACGCTCCAAAGCATTCACACGAACTTTGTTTGCTTGACACACAAGGTACCCATGGCACAAGTCGAGGACTTACCTGAGGCCATGCAGCATCAGGTGATTGGTGTACCATGAGCATGGGTTCAAGTCTTTTGATGGCTAGCTAGAGCCGTAGTGCTATATCATGATCAGAACCCCCCTCCTCCTCAATCTTAGAGACCTTAGTGTATTCATTTTTGTATGACCATGTCTTATATTTTGGTGGCTCGGAAGCCCCAATTTTGTATATGACACTTATGTATTATGACGTCACTTTTTGGATATTAATGAAATTTTTTTATGATGATCGATTTTATTTATATTTACATGTGTGTAAAACGTATGTTTGTGATATGCTTATGGTCTATGAAACAAATGACAATCTAACACATAGTTACCATATGAGTCAGCAACTTGATTAAAAACTATTGGAACATGAATGTATGTTATATTCTCAAATTGTCGTTCTAGCAATCTCACATGTAAGAATCTTCGTAATAATGTCAGATCCCTAATACGATACAAGTCATTAAGCTGTGAAACGACTAACTGTGAATTAAGACATACCTCAAGAGAATGAACACCATGTGAAATGGCATCATGCAATAACTCAATAATGGCACTATATTTAGCAACATTGTTCGAAGAAGGCCTTAAACATACACCTCCTGAAGACAATACTTGACCCGTAGGAGCATAAATTTCCTAAGCAGCTGAAGCTGAGTTTTGAGTGTGGCGTCTAGCACCATTAGCAAATCCTATGTAAATGGAAGACTCGATCAACATCTGCCATAAGAAATGAAAGCTAATCAACAAACCCGATCACCATAAAAAAACCTAACTATGCAATGCAAAAACTGTACAATAATATACAACAATCAGCCTTGGTTGAAGATCATTCATAGTATTTTTTGAGATAGAGCCCATTTCTAGGCTTTGCCAAGGTTGTCCCTTCATAGTCAACCAGATCATAAGCACCTTTCTCTAAGACTCATTTAACCACATAAGGACCATGCCACATGGGATTAAATTTCCCTACTCCCAAGGGTTCCTTAGCTTGATCCCAAAAAAGGACCAAGTCACCTTCATTAAATCTCCCTGGACGGACAGACTTATCATATTGGACCTCGACGTGACACTTGTTAACCTCTAGAACCACTAAGGCATCTTGGCGTTGCTCATCAAGCTTCTCTAAGTGGACCAAACGTTCTTCCAATGTGGAAGTGTCTGATAAAATCTCTACAGCTAGCTTCAAAGAAGATATTTCACATTCAACCGGTAAAATTGACTCCACCCCATGCACCAGCTGATATGGAGAGAAACCAGTGGCAGTCTTAACCACGGTTCTATAGGTCCACAAAGTAGGATACAACATAATATGTCAATTGGTCTTGCTCACTTGTAATGGTTCGCTGGAGAATAGACTTAAGTGATTTATTCACTACCTCAACTTGTCCATTCACTTGAGGGTAATAAGAAGATGAATGTTCTTTCTTATACCCTAACTTGGAAGCCAACTCTTCCATCATTTTATTCTGAAAGTTCCTACCATGGTTAATTACAAGCTCTTTCAGAATGCCAAACCGGGTGATAATCTGGTTGAACATGAAATGCGTGACTGTCTCACCGTCGGATTAAATTGTGGGCATAGCCTCTTCCCATTTCACGAAATAATCGATAGCCACTATAATGTGATGATGCCCCCAGCCGAAGCTGGGTTGCAATCCATAAATTCAATCCCCCACTTAGTGAAGGGACCAGCGGTGACAATAGGATGTAACGGGGATGGATGTGAGCGCATATTGCGTGCAAACACCTGGAAAGGGTGGTACTTATTGACTGCATTAACATAATATTTGAATATGGAAGGCCAAAAATATCCTTCTCTCAACATTTTTTGGGCTATAGAAAGCCCAGATAAATGACCACCACATGCCCCTCCGTGGCAATCATTCAGCACAACCTCAGCCTCATCATGGGTTAAACAACGATGCAAAATGGAATTTTCCCCATGGTGGTACAAAGTGTTATCCACTATAAGGCAGTTCTTAGCTACATGACGTAATTGTCGTTGTTCATCCCATGAAAGGTGAGTAGGGACATTCAATGTTTTCAAATATACAATGATATCCCCATACCACGGGTCCAAAGTTGACATACAAAAAATGATACTCATCGATAAACGTATCCTCATAAACTTCCACCTCCTCCAAACTTGGAAAATCGGATATGAGCTCCGCAAAGATCAAAGATTTCTTCGATTTTGCCGAAAAAAACTCGATATCAAACTCTTGCAAAATGAAAATCCATTTATTGTATTTTCCCCCAATCATCCTTCTAGTGAGGACAAACTGAAATGGATTGATATGAGCTACGACCAAGGTTTGGTGAAGGAGAATGTAGTGTCTCAAATGCTGGACCGCATGAATGGTAGCCAAGGATAGATTCTCCACATGGGAATAGTGAAGTTCTACATCTATAAGGTTTCAGCTCAAATAATATATGACATGCTCATGGAGCTCCTCATCCTCCTGAACCAAAACCATACCAATCGTCTCCATGGACGCAACCACATAAATCAAGAAATCATGCCTATAGTCAGGTGGACTAAGCACAGGGACCATTGCTAAGGCTTGCTTAAGAGAATCAAAGGACTCCTAGGCTTGCTCATCCCAGTAAAAAGGAGTTTCCTTCTTCAAAAGATGCATAAATCCTTTAGTCAAATTGGAAAAATTAACCACGAATCTATGCAAGAAGTTTTCCATGCCTTGCAAACACTGAAGATGTCTAATATTACGTGGGGGAGACAATTGAAGTATTGCCTCAACCTTTAAGGGATCGAATCATATAATTGTTGAAATATTGTAACTTCGAAGAATATTCTATATATATATTTTGTGGTCCTCGATGGTCCTACCAGGAGTATCACTTGTATTTCTTTATACCCCAATGTTTCTAATCGAGAGAACTAATAAGAGTCATGAGGAAGTCCCCTCAAATTGTAATTCAGGTCATTAGTACCCCAATTGTGGTTACTCGAGCCTACACGATTAAATTAGGATTACTCGAGCCTACATAACTGAGTTAACTATCAAGTGAATGAAATAATATAAATAGAGGTGTGGCGCTCCTCATTTGGAACACACACACTCACTTGTGTAGCGCATTAGTGAGTGAGAGAGAAGTAGATGGAGAAGGACAAGGATTAGTCTTTTGGTTTTACCTTTTATCTTTTTGGGGCATCTATATTTAGGAATATTTTGCTGAGTTTTTCCCTTTAGGGTTTTCCCAGGATAAATCTGTGTTGTTCTTGTGATACTGTTTCTTTTAGTGATCCTGTTCATATGCTTTTGTTATGAAATTGAAGTTAAAAGTTGATGATATAGCTTAGAATATGGAATTTTAACATGGTATTAGAGCTATCCTAAATAGGACAGTTTTCACAAGGTGAAATAGCCCTCTCTCTCCCTGGAAGAAATTAGGGTTTTGATTTTTTTTTGATTTTCGGAAAACCGCTTGCATAGAAAATTGCACCCTCCTAGAGCACATCTATTGAGCCTGGAATTGAGTTTTTTGGGTGAGTGAGTCTTCGAAAAAGTCAAACCCTAGTTTTATAGCTGTACCAGAAAACAATTGGAAGCTGTAGAAGCTGAATCTTGCAAGTCTGATTTAGAAGGTGAAGACTTGAGATCTCCAGAAACCAAGCACACCAGTCAAATCACCTCAGTCAAGTGCATCTCCTAGTAAGTTCAGTTTCTCATTCCGCAGAATTTCAATTTTTTGTGATTTTTTGACAAGATGGCCTCAAGCACTAAGCTTGAGGACAAGCTAGAAGGCATAGAGAATTTCTAAGCATGGAAATACAGGATTGGTCTCGTTCTCCAAGAGAATGATCTTGATAAGTATATCAAGGAGGAAGTTGCAGAACCTAAAGAAGCTGAAGCCTAGGAGAAGCACAAGAAGGATATGATTAGGGTACAAAGGATTATTGTTGACTCTATCAAGGATCCCTTGATCCCTCAAGTGTTATCCAAGAAGACTCCAAAAGAAATGTATGATGCCCTATCCAGAATTTATGAGGGAAGAAACATCAACAGAAAGATGAATCTAAGAGCTCAACTGAAGAGCGCCAAGATGATTCATGGAGAATCCATCCAAGACTACTTCACAAGGGTTTCTCAGATCAAAGAACAACTAGAATCTATTGGAGACAAACATAATGAAGATGAGATGGTTATGACTGCTCTCAATGATCTCACTAGACCCTGGGAATCATTCATTCAAATGATGTGTGCCAGGAAGGAAAGCATGAAGTTTTATGTGGTATGGGAAGACTGCATTCAAGAGAAGACTAGAGTGGTAAATAGAGAATCCTTACTAAAATAGGATGATCAAACCCTAGCCACTCATACCAAGAGAAGAATAAATCAACCCATGTTAAAGAAGGGAGACCAAAAGGAGCATCAACCTCCCAGAAGATTCCAAAGATCAAGATAAAGTTTATCAAATAAGGACTACTCTGGTTTTCAATGTTTCTATTGTGATAAGATAGGACACATTGCCAGAAATTGTCCTATGAAGAAGCAATAATATAAGAAGAGGATCAACAACAACAAAAGAAACCATGCTCATCTAGCTGAAGATGAGTATGAAGAAGAAGAAGAGGAAGGACCTCCAAGAAAACAAGCAAGAGAAGAAGACGTAGAAGAGTATGTACTATTCTTTGCTCTCTCTAGTTCTGTAAAACCTGGAGAAGACACTTGGCTTATTGATAGTGGTTCTTCAAAGCACATGATGGGACAAAAGAAAAAATTGTCCAAACTTGAAGAAAAGAGCTCTCCTCAAAAAATATCCCTAGGAGATGACTATCAATATCTGATCAAAGGAGTTGGTGAAGCAAGCTACAAACTTGATTCAGGTAATCCCCTAAATATGAAAGATATATTATATGTACCTGGCATGAAGAAGAATTTAATTTCTATCTCAACATTAGATAAGAAAGGATTCATAGTTGCTTTCATAGATGGCCAAGTACTCATGTGGCCAAAAGGAAAGAATATTGAAGATGCAGTCATCATTGGTGACGAAGAAGGAGGCTTGTATAAACTCAAGGGGCACTCAGAAACAACCTTTGTTCATGAGTCCACTGACCCTAGTGAACTATGGCATAGAAGGCTTACCCACATTAATTATAAGGCTCTACCTCATGTGAACAAAGGAGTGACGGGATTAACAGACATGAAGATCAAACATGAAGGCATTTGCAAAGGATGTGCGAAAGGAAAGAATATCAAGAATCCATTTCCAAAAAGTGAAACAAAAACAAAAGGTACGTTGGAATTGATTCATTTATATGTGTGTGGTCCAATGTCTTCCACATCCTTGAGTGGCTTTGAATATTATATTACATTTATTGATGACTATTCAAGAAAGACTTGGATATTCTTCTTGAAAGCAAAAAGTGAAGTGTTTGAGAAATTCAAAGAATTCAAAGCCTTGATAGAGAATCTTTTAGACAAGAAAACAAAGACACTTTGATCAAACAATGGCAGAGAGTATACCTCAAAATATTTTGAATCCTTTTGCAAAGATGCCGAAATCAAGAGGAAACTAACAACTCCCTACAATCCTCAACATAATGGGGTTGCAGAAAGAAAGAACAGAACCACCATAGAGGCAGTGAAGACAATGATATATAATCAAGAACTTCCAATGCATCTATGGGTAGAAGTAGCAAGAATTGTTGTGTATGTACAAAATAGAATATCTCACAGTGCTCTTGGATTCAAGACTCCAAAAGAGATGTTCATGGGAAAGAAGCCTGAGGTAAGTCACCTCAAAATTTTTGGCTGTCCAATATTTATTCATATACCAAAAGAGAAAAGAACCAATTTAGACCCTTCTAGAAAGAATGGGATATTTGTTGGATATTGTGAAGTATCCAAAGCATTCATAATTTACATTCCTAGATTCCATCACATGGAAATCAGTCGAGATGTGACATTCGATGAAGAGGTAGCCCTCAAGAGATCTAGGAAGTGCCAACATGAAGAAGTGTATGAGGAAGAGGCACCTCCCAGAAATGATGAAACTAACTGTCTCCTTGCAGATGAAGCTCCTGAAGAACATGACATGGACGAACCACAAGTACCTCCTATGATGGAGATATCAAGAAAGAGAAAGCCTGCTTGGGAAAGAGAGATTATAAAAGAAACATAAATATATGGAGCTCCTGAAGGCTCCACATGGTTAAGTAAGAATCCTAAGACTTTTTCCAACTATGTAGCTTTGATGTGTGATCTTGTAGATCAAGAACCTACAAACTACGAAGAAGCGGTATAGAAGAAAGAATGGGTAGAAGCAATGACTGAAGAATGCTAGTTAATAATGAAAAATGATGTATGGGATATAGTTCCCAAATCAGAAGGAAAGAGTGTAGTATCCTCCAAATGGATCTACAAGATAAAACATGTAGCTGACGGAAGTATCGAGAAGTATAAAGCAAGATTTGTGGCCGGAGGTTTCTCTCAGAAAGGAGGAATTGATTATGAAGAGACTTTTGGACTTGTAGCATGGTATACTTCAATTAGAGCTATCATGGCACTTGCATCCATGATGAAGTGGGACTTACACCAGATGGATGTGAAGACATCCTTCCTGAATGGTGTGATTGAAGAAGAAGTATACATAGAGCATGTTGATGTATTTGTAACTTCGAAATGTATTCATCTATGTATCTTATGTATTGTAACCCAATGCTTATTTCGGGATGTATCTATAATGTAATTGAGTCATGTTGTCATGCCCCGATGTTCCAATCGGGAGAATCAATAATGTAAACAAGTCATGTCAAGTCATAGTGATTAACCCTCCGATTGTCTAAGGGTTAAAGTCCCCGCAGTTCCGAGGCACTAGGGTTATTAGACTCTCCTAGTAGAGGTCGGCCCTGGTAGAGTTTTAGTCATGTCAGGATTAGTATAAATAGAGAACCGGAGTCTCTATTTATCACACAACTCATACACACTCAAGTGTAGTGCATAGTTGAGGAAGGAGAAGACACTAGGGCTAGATAAGAAGAAGGTTACTGTTGTCGGGAGATCACTTACTATTTTGGGGCTTTTCTATTTTGGTGTTGATTCTATCTCTGAGGAAGTTGCGGGGTTTTCACCATTTATGGTTTCCCCGAGGATAAACAATGTGTTCATTGTCTCTTGTGTTTGATTGTTGTGTTTGTTATTCTCTTAGTAAATATCCTAATATAATGCTAGCATAATGATGAAATTCTAATATGGTATCAGAGCTAACCTAAGAAGAAGACACTGTACAGCTGCGGGAACTAGGGATTCCTAGTTTGTGGATATTCCTCCATAGATTTTCAGCAAAAGTAAGGTGGAATAACTCTCCTCCTTAGGGCGCATCTTTCTTTCAAAGCAGATTCCAATTCTAAGGTTTTTCAGTTTTGGACCCAACACTACTGTCGGAAATTAGGGCTTTTCACAGAAGAGAAATTTTTCAGTGATCCCAAGCTTGGATTGATATCCTCCCAAAAATCAAAGTTAGGGATAAATTTCAAGGCATTTGGGTGGACAGATCTCTGGAAAAGAAAAACCCTAATTTGCTACTGAACCAGCACTGCAGGATTTCAGCTCAAGTTTCAGATCCGACATCTTGAACTTGGTAAGATCTAAATCTTTTGTATTTCCATTTGAGGTTCTCAATTTAAGATGTCTCATCATGCCAAGCTTGATGAAAATCTTGAGGGAGCTGATAACTTCCAAGCTTGGAAGTATAGGATCTCCCTGGTCCTGGAAGAGAATGAGTTGGACTCCTATATCAATGAGGAGGTTCTAGTTCTAGAGGGAGATGAGGCTAAGGCCTTGCATAAGAAGAAGTTGGTTATGGAAAAGAGAATCATTACTGATTCTATCAAGGATCATCTCATACCATAGGTTTCCTCCCTCAAGACACCTAAAGCTATGTTTGATGCCCTAACCAAATTGTTTGAAGGGAAGAACATAAATAGGAAGACGACTTTGAGAAATCAATTGAAGAATGTGAAGATCCAGAATACTGAAACTATTCAATATTACTTTATAAGGGTTTCTCAGATCAAGGAGCAGCTAGAAGTAGTAAATGAAGAAGTGGAAAATGTAGATATTGTGATGACCACCTTGAATGGTCTCCCTAGATCATGGGACTCTTTCATTCAAGGAATCTATGCTAGAAAGAAGTTAGTCAATCTTAGTAGGCTATGGGAAGAATTCTCTCAAGAAGAAGCTAGGATAGCATCTTGAGAAGAGAAGATGGGTAGTGAAGATCAAGCTCTCACAGTTCACTCCAAGAAAAACAGGAGGAGCAATTATCACTCCAAAGGTAAGACCTCACACTCTAGAAAAGATCTAAATACTATTAGATGTTACAATGTGATGAGAAAGGTCACATATCTAAATTCTGCCCTAACAAAAGAAATATAAGGAAGAAGAACAAGAGAAGACATCATGCCCATGCTGCAGAGGATGATGAACCTTCCACAAAGAGAATCAGACAAGAGAGTGACGACTCTTCAAGTGAGGATGAATATGTACTGATCTCCACTCTCATGGGAACTATTTCACATGGAAGTAATGATTGGCTTATAGACAGTGGTGCTTCCAAGCACATGACGGGATTCAAAGAATCATTTGTAAATCTCTCTGAACATGAGTCACCTCACAAGGTGAAACTTGGGGATGACTACCAATATCCAATAAAAGGTAGTGGTGAATCCTTCTAGAAGCTAGACTCTGGAAAGTCTTTGAAGATGAAGAATGTATTATTTGTTCTAGGACTAAAGAAGAAACTCTTCTCCATATCTGCATTGGATGCAAAAGGAATGAGGGTTGCTTTTGTAGATGGCCAAGTTCTTATGTGGCCAAAAGGAAATACTTTTGACGATGCAATTGTGACCGGAGAACAAGAAGGAGGTCTATACAAGTTGAAGGGCTAACCAGATCAATCTTTGGTTCATGACACAGTAGAACAAAATGAACTTTGGCATAGAAGGATTGCACATGTGCATTACATAGCACAACCACTTGCAAGCAAAGTTGTTGAAGGTCTTCAAGAAATACAAGCAAAACATGAAGGGGTCTGCAAAGGATGTGCGAAAGGAAAGAATACAAAGAAGACATTTCCAAGTAGCGAGAGCAAAGCAAAAGGAATATTGGAAATCATCCACTCCGATGTATGCAAACCAATGTCATCAAGCTCACTAAGTGGGTATGTGTACTATGTTTCTTTTATTGATGACTTTTCTAGGAAAACATGGATTTACTTCATGAAGAATAAAGATGAAGTGTTTAGCAAGTTCAAGGAATTCAAAGCCTTGATCGAGAACCAGACTGAAAAGAAGATCAATAATTTTTGATCAGACAATGGCGGAGAATTCACTTCAAATGAGTTCAAGGAACTATGTAAGGACTTAGGGATTAAGAGGGAGTTGTCCACTCCTTACAATCCATAACAGAATGGGGTTGTAGAGAGGAAGAATAGAACCATCATGGAATCTACAAGAGCTATATATGTTTAGTTTCTCATTAAATCATACAAATAATGGACCAATTCTATTCATGGATTGTGAGTGGAATTTTGTACTAGAACCACATATTACTTCTAATAGAGATACATGATGCTAAACCATCCAACCCTTTTAAGTTCAATTTTGGGTGGCTTAAAGAAGGAAGTATTCCAAGTACTTGTAAAAAAATCCTAGAAGAATTATGGTAACAACTTGAGGACTTTTTTCTAGTTAACCTATTGCTTCATAAAAAAATTAAAAGAAAATGTGAAGGCTTGGGCCAGGGAGAGGCACAAAAAAAGAGATATACTCTTACTTGAGGTTGAGAAAAACACAAAAAATCTCAACATTCTAAACAAATCACACATTTCAACAAATACTAAGTGAATATATGAAAGGAACTTGAAGCTAGAAAAAAAAATGTTGCTAGATAGGGAGACTAAGTGGATATTGAAGACACTTGGATATAACTAGGCAATGCGAACACCAAATTTTTTCATTAGTTTGCAAACTTGAGAAAAAGTATAAATTCCAGTTGGGACATGAAGAATGAAGGAGAACTAGTTAGGGGGTATCTAATTTAAGTGTTAAGCATTTTGATTCCATATATAATGAGCATGTTGGTGAAAAAATATATAAATTATCAACATAGCCTCATATTTCCCTCCATTTGTGACAAAAGAAGACAATCAAAACCTTTATGGGGATTCCAAAGGATAAGCTAATTACAGTTTTAACTTCATTTCATAAAATCAAAAGTCTAGGACCCAACTGGTGCACTTCAGAATTCTATCTAGGATTTATTGATCTACGTGGTGATTATTTGATAAAGGTTTTAGAGGAGGTAATACTTTCTAGTAAAGTTATAGATTGATTCAATATAACTTTCAATACACTAATTCTGAAGGTGGACAATCCAAATTCTTTTGATGGGTTCAGGCCATTTTCTTTAAGCAATTGTGTATATAAGATAATATCAAAGGTTGTGGCTATGCAACTCAAAATAGTTATATATTCCATGAAAAATTTGGATTCTTAGATGGGAGAAAAATCCATGAAGCCATTGTGTCTTCTCAAGAGACACTACATACTATCAAAACAAAAAAAAATTGCCTCTATGATTATTAATTAAATCTCTCAAAATATGTTGATAGGATATATTGGATCTACCTTATGGTAATATTGATTCTTGTTGGTTTCAGTAATTTTATGATCAATTGGATCATGGATTGTGTGTCCACTATTAATTTTTTTTGTCTTAATAAATGGGGTTTTCTCTCCCTTTTTCAAGCCTTCCTAGGAGTTGAGACAAGTCTACTTGTTATCTCCCTATTTATTTCTACTAGTTTAATAGGGTTTGAGAAAGTATATTGTAGTAGGGAGGTGAGACAAAAGAATACAAGGAGTTAATGTAGGCAGGATAAGATTCTCATTCATTTACTCTTTTTTGGAAATCTTATTATTTTTTAAAATGGGTCTATGAGAGAGAAAAGGAAGTATTAGGATACACTTCAATCATGTTATAAAACATCTAGAGTGGATGTTAACAAATTAAAGGCTTCAATTAGTTTCAATAGCTTTTGTGACGAGATGGAACTGAACGTGAAATCACTATTTCCTTATAGAATAATGGAACTATAACATGGATTGAAGTATATGTACTTCCTATTATGATGTATATGGTAAGAGGGATTGGATCTACTTGATAACTGAAATAGAAATAAGAATAAATTTATGGTGCAATAGGTGGCATTTTAGAGGAGGCAGACTAGCCTTAGTTAAGTATATATTAGAAGCAATTCCTATATAGAAATAGAAATAACTAAGAGGGATTGGATCTACTTGATAACTGAAATAGAAATAAGAATAAATTTATGGTGCAATAGGTGGCATTTTAGAGGAGGCAGACTAGCCTTAGTTAAGTATATATTAGAAGCAATTCCTATATATTGGAACTCTTTGAGTTACACACCAAAGGGGGTATTAGAAAGGATCGAAAGAACCTCATATGTATTTTTATGGAAGGGTAAGAATTGCAACATGGGTTTTCATCTAGAGAAGTGATAATTCTTAGCTAAGCCAACAGATCATGATGGGTATTGAAACCTTTGGATACCAAGAGAATATATAATCTAATTACTAAAGAAAGGTTATGGAGGAGAATTATAACCCAAAAATACACAATCCTTGATTATCTAATGGATTGGATTAGGAATCATTCCAAACGCATAAAAAATGTTTCAAACCAATGGAAAGCATTGTATTTATCCTATCTAGTAATTGGGAACCACCTATCATGGAAGGTGGGTGATGGTTTTGTTATTGCTGCAACTTCTTCCCCAATCTTTTTGTTATTTTAAGGCCCCTCCTTCCACTTTGTTTAGAAACATACTTAGATTAGTTTTCTTACTCGAAGAAGTTCACCCTCGAACACTTCGTTTTTTTTTAAGGATTGAGCAAAGAAGGTTTTTGGCTAAGTAAAACTCTGATTTTTCTCTGATATTTCGAAGGAACTTGGAAAGTTGAGTAGATGTATCGGAGGCACTAGGTGAGGTAATATGACAATGTAGGTAGGAAAAGGTTAAGTTCTCATCCTCTCATTGTTTTGGGGGAACTCGACGAGTGGTGCCGACACGGTTGGAAGAACTCGACAAGGTGATTCGATTGAATGACAAGCAGCAAACTTTTGGAGCATTTGGGTGGATTCTACCGAAAAGGTTGGCATTGAAATATCAGCTTTCCCATAAGCTTGAAATCTTCAGGATTCATCCAGTGATGGAGACCAGTTTCAAAGAAAATCGGAATGTGATGTCGAAACAGTCGCAAGTCAAAAAAAAGAGTTAAAATGGGACACTGATAAGATCAGAATAACTGAAGGAATGCCACCAAAACAATCAGTGTCGCTATTTCATTGGAAGTGATCGAGATATAAAGTTTTTTGCACCAAACGATGCTATGGGGACAACAACCGCATTAATTACCCCACTTACCTCTTTTATGACTAGGCTTGTTTTGTTTTTTATAAATACGATGGAGGTTTTTGGGTTTCACTATGCAAACGCTGTTTTCCACATTCACCAATAATTGAAGGACGAGTTCGCATCCTCGTTGTGATCAACCACATTTCACAACCTCTCCACAACTAACAGGTAGGTTCCCCATACCTTATGAACTCATGATTGTTTAAATTTGAAGCCTTTTAATGTCCTATTTCCTCAATCCTTAAATATATTTTCATGGCCATGCTTCATTCCTCGAAGGAATTTGGGGCCCATTGACCTGACATTCAGATTTTAAAACTTTTAGGTTCAACAAAACTCACTAGAAAACTAGTTAATTATTTATGTTTCATGGAGGAGAAAATAAGTGTGATAGAGTTTTTAATACCATGTGGTTAATGCGAGTCTAAGTACATCCTATGAGGGGACCATTTGAAGTCAATATTGTTTTCTTCAGTTTGACTTCCCTTTTCCTTTTCATGATGAAGCTTTGTCTTGTAAAAATCATCTTGCTCCTCATTGTGGTTTTATTTGGTTGTGATTTTCCATTTTGATTTTCTCTAGGGTAATTTTGTGTGAACTATTGTGGCTCCCCCCTATTTGGAGGTCTCCTGTTTAGAATGTCTACTCATCTACTCCATAGTAACATTTTGGTAAAAGCATGGAGTGGGTATAAAGACTAAAATCAAAAGGGTTGGCCCTCGCAATGGCAGGGCGGTCATTTTATTCTTAGGAATAGCCTCCATCCATTAGTGACACGTTCAGGTTTTGGTATAATGAAATCTCATCCATTGTTCCCTTTATTTAGGCTTGTAAAACTTATAGGATGTTGGGGATCAATTCTTGTATTGAGTACCAGTATACACACTTGGCTTTGAGTCCCAGAATCTAGTAAATGATCATTGGGTGTTTATAGGGAAACGATATGAAAAAGTTAAAATTGAAAAATCCTTTTAATTGTGCTGATGAGGAATAACATTTTTTAAACTAATGCTAGGATTGGTTCAATTGTTAAATTTGTGAATAACGTTGGAACTGGACATTACCTACTGGATGTAGTGATATGTATCTTTCCATCGAACAATCACCTTTACCTTAGTGCCAACTCGATGTGTATGGATGGAAAATGATGATGCAGGGAAATAAGGTTATTTTAAGGAATCCATTTATAAACCAGGGTTTTAGAAAATAACATCGCATGTTCAGGCCACATTTTCACCAGAAAATTGACCACTTGTGTGGGAACACATCCATTTCAAGAGAAATGAAACTTTCCTTCCATTCCAAGACCAAGACCCAGTTTGAATCCCAATTTTAGGTCTCTTCGTTCGAGATTCAATATCTTCTACTAAGATCATATCTCATCCATGATCCATAGTGCTCTCAACCTGCACTTATCCTGGGAATTTGGTGAGGGAAGAGGAATTTGTAACAGGTTTATTCTTGGTGTTGTTTTGTTTTTCAAGGCAAGAGTGATATGTTAGAATAGGAAAAACCCATTAGATGGGACTACGATTCCATGAATTTCTGATTTTATATTTTTTCTATCATTTTCAATAGAATGATGCATTGCCATAGACTAATTGACATTTTCATTTTGTAGAAGATATCCTTGGCTATTTGTTCAAATCAATTTCCTTATTACTAGTTCAATTTACTTCTCATTGTGTTTGCGTTCATGTATCACATGTTCCATTATACACCGAATTGGATTACCTCATTGTGAAGAGTGTGAAGACGAGCTCCGAGACAAAGGATTCCAAAATGAATAAGAAATGTACCAAGAAGAATTCTAAGGCAAGCAGAGCATATTCAGGTGTGGAGATTACTCTAGGCACTAGAACAGAAACCATATTTGAAGACACACAAGAAATAACAAGAATTGCCTCTGAATTCAAGTGGGGGGAATTGTATCAAATGATCTAAGACCAGGACATCCCTGATGTAGGTCTTGAGGGGATGGTTTTGTATCAGAATATCAGGAGGTCGAGCATTACCAAAGCAACCACATTCCCATAACTATTTCCTTGTTTGGAGGTTATTGGGTGGATTCTACCACAAGCTTATCCGACCTCGAGAATAATTTCTGACATCAAGGGGAAGGTGTTTGCCTCATTTCATCCAGCTCATATAGAAGTGGCTTATAAGTTACCTCTGGTCTAGGTCATGATTACTGAAGACTAGATCAATGGTATAAACATAGACCCCTTGGATTACGCTAAGAAAATGGTACTGCCAGGAAAACAACTGAGATAGAAGGTGAGCAAGGAATATGAATATCAAACCTTAAGGATCCCTTTTAGAATTATAGCTTTACTGTTGAGCAGGATTTATGGCAAAGACAATGGAACTATTTACAAGCTAAATTGGGTTCCTTTGATTTACTACATATCCTTTCGGGGCATGGTATTTAATTGGGCATACATCATCGTAGATACCCTATCATCATGTATCACAGCTGCACAGGGTGTTTTAACACAAAGTAAGGCATAATTATATATGTCTTCATATTCACTAGACACCTATTTCCTAAGTTAGGGTGCATCTGGAGTAGAGTTGAAACTCCAATCTACATGGCTTATCAAATCCTGTGGGCCCATCGATATGCAAGCTATTATAAGCTCATATGTGAAGAGTTCCTCATATCCCTCTATTGGATAATTTTCCGTAAGGAACCAAACTGCCTATATGAAAATGCAATGGAAGTCATAAGTGAGTATGGGGAGTACTAATTCTCAAAGGAGGGAACATACATTAGAATGTATGGATGTTCTTGAGCTCCATCACATTTTCCCAAATACGCAATAGACTTTGTAGTTCACAAAGAAGCTGTATGGAAGATATTCATAAATGGGATTGACAGCTACTTGCATGATATGAAAAAAACCACTTTTCCTCTGTTTCCTTTCTATATCAAAGCATATAAAGTTTCCAAGGTGAAAGGGGCAGAATATTTTGTAAGGGATCTAGAAATGTTACATTTTGGAGAAAAGAGTTTTGCAAGGAATGATAGTAGACGAAAGAGTTTTGAATACGCAGAATTCTTTGAAAAGGATGAAGAAGTGTTCAAAAGATAAAATAATGCGACTAAATTAAACAAACACTTTGCTCTGAAAAGAGGGGCCAACGGTAGAAAATATTGCAACACTATAGTGGAAGAAAAGCTTCAGAAAAAAAAGTTATAAAGTTGTAAATAGAAAAATCATAGAAAAGGATGAAAGAAGAAGCTGAGAAGAAGGAAGTAGAGGAGGCCCAAAGGAAACAGAAGAAAGAGGAAAGATGATAGAAGGAGATTGAAGAGAGATCGTGAAGAGAAGACGAGGAAGCGATAGAAGAGATTAAAATAAAAGAGGAAGAAGATAAGATTAAGGAAGCTATAGACAAAGAGGAATCCCAGAATGATCCCATTGGCCCACAAGAAATGGACCTATACCCTCCTCGCATAACAAGTGAAACACTTACCAGTGTCCACATTCCTTTTAAGGAAATCAGGCTCACCTTGTTCACCTCATAAAAGTAGCACACTGTGGCTGACTTGGACACCATTGTTTTTTATAAAAATAGGAAATACCATCATGAGGAGGTATAAGAAGAGATTAAAAATGGTTACTCAAGACGATGTGGTTACCGTCATAGAGAACACTATTATGGAAGGTACCCATAAGGACCCAAAATTCATGGATTCAGTAAACATAGAAGTTTCCCATGATAGTGCTGATAATGTTGATAGGTTAATAAATGACATAGATTGAAACAAATAGAAGATGCTCAAATTAAAAGATAATCTAGAAAAAATGCAAGGAAAAGGGATATAATTAAGGAGGAAATATGATGCCATTATCTCTAAAATGGACAGACTAGTGAATGAATACCAGATTATGGAAACATAAAAGGATGCACTAAATGTACAGTTAGTGATTATGGAAGGCGAAAATAATGACTTTGAAGATCGAATCTCTCAATTAGAGTTAAGAGAGTCGGATGCAAACCAACAAGTCGAAGAGTTAAAAACTTGGGTGGAAGAGTTAGTTCAGGAGAAGGAATCATTGGAAGAGCAACTAGAGTTGGAAGACAAGAAAAGGAAAGAAATTACTCCATTTTGTGATCAATCCTGCAAGATTCAGGAATAGATGCATCATTCTTAGGTAACCCTCACAGGAAAAATCTACAAAGTAAGGTTGATGATGGCAAGAATGAAGGGGATCACGACAGAATCACTGGCATTCAGGAAAGGGTTGTTGGACATCGCAGAGAAGGTTAAAATCCATATGACATGGAGGGAAACTAATTCAAAGTTCCTTGACCTTCTTCCTCAGAAGACAACAGAGGACCTAAATTCAGAAATGGAACTTTTGGAATTTTATAGGAAAGCTGCTAGGAGAATAAACAATGAGATTCCTAAAACCATAGAAAAGTGCCAGGACTTTTACAAGAAAATCCATGAAATACATGAGAAGTGTCACATCCCTTTGGTTTAGAAGATAATTGAGCTTCCGGAAAAAGACCAATGCATGGCACATTTGCAGGATAGGTTGCAAGAAGATATAGAGTATATGATAAAAGTGGATGCTTTCACAGAAGAAGACATTCACCACTTTATTGTACATGGTTCTGTCAATGCATACCTCCTAGAAGACATTTGTAAGACTGTAACAAAAGAGATGGCGCATATAGAGACACAATTGTTGATCCATGAAGTGACCTTTCAAGTATTGGATCCTATAAAGTACAAGGCCATATATGAAGATCCTAACGCATGGAATCATATATTTCTAGCGTGGCAGGGCCCATTTAATTTCTTTTCTTTTAACAAAATATTTTTCATTTTTGTATGTAAGCACTAAATGACAAATTTTGGGAATTCCTAAGGTTAGGGTGAATGAAGAGTCACTATAAGTCAAATTATTATTGTAATATAAATAGAGGCAGAAAGTAAAGGAGTAGTAATTTTGCTAGCAGAATAGAGGCTGGACTATTTTTGTAAGAAAACCATTTTTCTGCTAATAAGAAGGATCTTTTTGTTGGGGAAAGCCTGCACAAATATTTTGCGTGGAGTGTGTGAAATGTTTAATGTGGAACTACTTATTCTTGCATTCACGACCCATACTGTGAGATCGTTCTAACTTTATTTGAATTATTTCAATTAATGATGAATCATTTTACTTTCTATGCAAATATTTGTGTCTTAAATGAGTAATAAATGGTTTATCATATCAGAGCTATCTTTGATATTCTTTTTACTGTAAAGGTGAATATTATGTTGAAACAACTATCTATTAAATTTGTATGAACATTTACACTATATTACTCTAAATTTGAATTTGCTCCCTGCAGGGATAGGCTAAAATAATATAGGACATGATAGTTAGCTTAGTCTAAGATTAAATAGATAATTGATAAGGTAGGAGCAGTAAGACGAGAGGTAAGAACCTGTGCATTGCTAGTGTGCTTTTTTTCTGATGATTATATGCATTTAATTAGTCACTTTCATTTCATTCTTCAATTAAAAAAATTCATAAACAATGAACCGGGCCATAACTGGTAAATAATTTAAATAAATCAATATACTGTAGCTACCTCGCTAACCGAACGGATTCTCCACACCAAATGCTAGACAATCTAGTTGGGGTAGTTTACCAGGGAGAATCCCTACTATCGGTGCTTGGGAATTTCTGGGCATCAACATATATTGGTGCTAGAAGGAGGGCCTCTAGTGCATGGCTGGTAAAGGAAATACGTGTGTGAGAAAATATTCTGTTGGAACCACATCCAAAACAATTTTCCCAGAATATTCCGTTATTGAAATTGAAGAACAAGAAAGGTTAAATTATGAAGAAGAAAACATAGAACATTTATACGATGTCCTCTTTGAAGAAATAGATCATTTTCAGAGACATACACGATCTTACGTAAGGAAAATTGAAGGGTTGAAAGTAATTCCTGTGTTACCTCGGAGGTGAGCTCCCAAGAAATCAATCTCATACATGCAGGATTCAATGCTTATAGAAAATTTGAAAAAATTGTTATATTTTTCTCTCCAAGAAATCACTGAAACCCTTTATCAGTTGGGACCCGAATCCCCTACAACTCAAGTATTTTTTCATTCCACACCATAATCTCCGCCTCGAGTTATGGCCAAATTTTTTAACCAACCCATGTGGAGAACAAGAACGCCACTCAACCTGGCCACACCATTACATGATTTACCTAAGAACCCAAAAAGAGTGTTACTTAAATTTGATCCTGGAAAAGGTGTTTCTGCAAAAGATCATTTAAAAATATTTGATCTCACATTGAATCTTCTAAACGTTGAACATGAAGTTTTTTATGAATATTTTTCACGTATACTTTTGATCCTAGATCATCCTTATGGTACTTTATTCTATAGGCTAACTCATTAGAAAACCAGGATGGTTTTGAAAAGGTGTTCATAAGTAAATTTGGCAACCAAAAAACTGTAGCCACATCCATGAAGGAATTGTTGTCTATGAAGATGGAGAAGAACGAAAAGGTTCACTGCTTTGTTAAATAGTTTTAGTGCTGCAGCAAAACCAACTGAGGAGTCTTTGGTAGAATATTACACTACATCACTGTATCCACCCATAGCAATGTTTGTTAAAAGGTAAATTAAGGTTACGCTAGTAGAAAATTATGAAGAATCCAAGAAGGTAGAGGATGATCTGGATAGTATTTCAAAACATACTTAGAACTAGAAGTAAAACCAATGACAAGCAAGAATCCTTTGCTATTATCTAGGACCAAAGAAGAACCTTCAAACAAATTAGAAAATGTGATCAAAATGGTACAAAAATAATCCAACAAAATAGTAGACTTGGAGAAATATAAGGGAGCTAGTTCATCAAGAAAACCATTCAAACCCTTCTACAAGAAAAGGGAAGAAAGTGGACAAACCCAACCACCTTTACTTAATTTTGTTGTTCTAAATTTCAATGAAGTTGGCATGGATCATTTCTGCACTTTCACCAGGAACATCAAGTTGAGAAGAGATGCCCGTAATGGATTAATTCAATGACTAGTAATGAATTAGTTATCATACGCTCAGGTGATAGACCCAGAAGACCTAGAAGAATACCAAACAAACAAACAAGAAGAACCAAATGAAGAAACCACAATGGTATTATGGGACTAGGCACCCACCTTAGGATTGAACGAGGAAGAGTAGGTTGAGGAAATCCAAGTATCATCGATAAACATTACCATGAGTAGAAAAGGACTAGTAGTGGATCAAATTTTTGTGTTTCCTAAAGTGAAGAGAACAAAGGAAATCGTGAATAAATTTATTGGCACCACTTAGCCACAACATAAGGTGAATCTTGAAAACATAAAAGAAACAAGCCAAGTAATAAATAAACAGGTAAAATCTGCGGTGAATAAGCCAAAAAGTGCTAGGAAAGGAACGGAAGAATATAATATGGGATATGATGTTGTGGAAGATATTAAGAACACTAAAGCAAATATTTCTTTGTTCGAATTATGTAATCTTCCTCAGCAAAGAAACAAACTATTGGAATCATTTGACCCACAGCCAAGCAGTATTGCAGAGGCCATTGAATCAGATATTGAGATAAACAAAGCAAGTATTGGTGGTAAATCAAAATCCCAGACTCTTCCTTTCTTGTTGAATTTTGAAATCTTTAATCAAAATGTACATAATTGTTTGGTGGATTCTGGAGCCTCCTCTAATGTTATGCCACTATCCACTTGCAAGAAAATCAATGGGAAATCGATACCAACCCTTCATAGATCATTCAACTAGATAGGACTGATGTTAAGGTTATAGGACAAATTAAAGATGTGCTTATTAGATTTTCTACAGATCTAAGGGTGCACCAATTCATATATATCATGGTGGTGGATATACTTGAATCTTATGGTTTGATATTGAGCAGGGAATAGTCTACGAAACTTAATGGTTATTTTGTGATTGATTGGTCTCACCTATGGATTCCATACCAGAATAGTAAAAATTAGATTAAGATACCAAGAGAACCTCATATGAAACAAAATGTAACTCATTTGGAAGAGAAGAGCGAACCAGTCAATTTATCATCTTCGATTTTGGGGAATTAATTTTTAGAACTTGAACTAGGGAACTAACAAATAGAGGAAGTCGGTCATGAATCAGACAAACAGTGTGATCTCCTTTAGTTCTCACAGGATGATGAAGTTGATTATAACATAGTAAAATTAGTTACTAACTTAGGAGATACTACTAATCAAGTAAATTTAGAAGATAAATTTTGTATTTTGTATTTTGATGGTTCCAAAACACAAGAGGGATTGGGAGCTGGTTGCATTCTCATTTATCCTGAAAGAAATAAACTGTTAACACCCAGAACATACCCAGGTTACAGAAGGTAAATCTTGGGGAAACATCAAAACCACTTTAAACTGTATTTCTGATCCAATAAAATCAGAGAGGGATCTCTCACTATTCACAAGGTTCTCACATTCAAGATATTCAATCGAGGACAACCAGAAGGTCAAATTTCTGAATATGACAATTTGTTTTGTAAAGTTTGGTGGGATAATTCATGGAGGAGACCATTGGGCCATGGGGTCAATAATTCGGTCTGAAACAAATTGCAGGAGGTAATAAGTCTAAAGGTTTGTGGATAGAGGTAATATATACACTGTTTCTTCAATTTTGGGGTAAATTACAGGTTGGTTAGTAGACAAAAGGAGACACTGCATCAAACAGAGCACCTGACTAGGGCGAATTATACAAGACTTTAGAAGAATATGTTTAAAAATGCTTGAACAATGGACCTAGAGCACGCAAGATGAGTTCTAATCCATATACAATAATTGCCAAACACAAAAATAAAATACAATTTGAAATGAAAACATGATAAACAATCACGTAAAGAAATTTACTTATTGAAGAAAGAGATGGCACAAGAATCTTTGCCATGAGAGTTTATCATTCTGTCTCTACAATTTTTATTCAACTCAGAAATAAAAACATATTACAATGGAAAGTCCTCGCTCTGGAAAATTCCCAACCTCACTTCCCTCTCTGGGGAGCCTATTTATAATGCCTCATACTTCAGAGGCTAATCCTCAGAAGTGGCTATGCAACTATTTACAATCACAATAAAAACTCAACAACTACAACGTGGTACTTCTGCCATGGATTACATATATTCAAAACAGACATCATGGAGCTAGATTGTGTTCTCGGTCTGGGTGACAACATGAATTTTTTGTTGCTGAGCCTGCTGATCTTGAGAACGATGTCTTTAGGTCGTTTTTCAAGTGGGTCATCACTGACTAGGTTTGAAACCTCTGGCCGACTTTTCATGTTAACAACATGTTTTTCTACCACCATTTTGTGTCACATCCATGCTCAATGGAACCTTTGTGCATGGACACAAACTAGAAAGGCAGTTTGTGTCCCGTCCTTGCTCAGCCTTCTTCGCATCCCTCCCCTCTCCAGGTAACACGTTTAGACAGGGGGCCTGGAGGAAAGGTCATATTGCTTATGGAAAAGAAAATCCTTTGTAGCGGCTTGTCATTCTTGTACTACTCACCTTCCATGAGGCGGTCTCTCCCATAGGAAATACGGTGGAGTGTACCTCCATCCCCCCCACCACCTTTGGAAAGTGGAATTCACAAAGAGGGTGGTGCAGGAATTGGACCCCTCGCTCCCACAGAGCATGGATCATGACTTTCCTCTTATGTAGAATATTTGGAGACAACGATGGTATCACAGGTTCCTAGAAAAACACTCATGAAACGTGAGTATCTAGGAAATGCACAGCTGGGGGTGTGGCTATTAGAATATGGGTGTATCTCTCAAATTTATTCACGTATGTGTCCCGATGGCTGGTGCTATCCCTGGTATGAAAAACCAGGGAAATGGATGAGCGTGGAAATGAGCTCACCAACCATCAATACACCCAGATGGACAAGCTTTTTGAACCGGATTGCCATCGCCAATTTCTCGAAACTCTAGGGACTTACAGCAGAATGAAACTTCAGTTTTTTTCCTCTACACTAGCTCATGCTATGCATATCAATGGATTTGAAAGGTGGTGTTATATATAGGACCAGGCGAATGGACTCTACTATGAGCAGTCAACATCCTCACACATTTCATCGTCGAGTAGCTTGGTGGTGACATGTGTGAGGGCATGAGCTGAGTGATCCCTTACCTACTGGAGATCTAGTCACGCCACCTTATTTGCTACATAATTTCACTATTTGCTGTGGAAAATATTTTCGGGCGTCACCCTGTATGGTCAACACTAAGCCTCAAGGCACATGGACTGGACGTTTTCACACTCTTTCACTTCTATGATGCAGGAAGCAGGATGATTCTCCTTGGCGTGCTTACCTTTCTTTGTGTGGAGAGCGGATTCGATGTTTTACTTCATAGATTCCCATGATACTTTCCAAAATCCACATGCCAACCACACGATGGATATCTATCTTTGGGCGATATGGCACTGCCACGGGGATGGTTTCTCCTGTACGCATGCTACAAATGGCATCGGGGAAATTGATTAAAATGTTGAGGAGGCATATCGTGTGTGGGAGCATCCCCTTAACTATCTGATTGACCTTAAAGTGACCATTACAGTCCTAATATTTTTTCGACCATTCGATTTGGACACCTTCCACATCCATCGTCCACGTGCATTTAAATCCAAGCCGTCGGTAAAAAACCTTTCATATCAAATTTCTACAACATCAACATGCACATCTTGATTAAGGGAGATCAACCACAGCCGTTGATCCATGATCAGTTTTCATCGGGACCATCCAATCATGAGACCTTTAGCACCCCACCGATCATTTCTTATTTGTCGCGGAACGCTCCTCATCCATTGATCCTCCTGACCCCTAATTCTTGATCATAGATCCTCATAGCCCTTACAAATTTTTAGGAATTGATATCTTGACATCACCCGTGCTAATTTAGATCGCGGAATTGATTTTGACCATAGATCTATTTCTGCCTTTATCTCAACCATTTGACCTTTCCTTCCTTTAACATATTCTGCAATTTGGAAAAATTTCTCCCTTTGCACATGTTCATTGAGCAAAATATTTTAGGGCCATCGATCTAAATCAGCGTCTTTCTTGACCCTCCAACACTTCTCTCCTTTAACCGCCTTCGAAAATATACAGACCGCACCTTACCTTGCATCTCCCACCGGCGGAATGTCTTTCTATCGTTGATCTACATCACCTTGCATCTGGACCATTGAAGCCCGATACATTTTATGCCTATTCCACCGCTGCATGTTTCAAATCTGTAGCATGATCTATCTCCATAGATCAGGATCCACCCTCTATCTGATGGCTCTTGATGGAGAAACTTGATAACCAGATAACCCAAAAAGTGCTCCTGTGAAATTTCTCAAATGAGATCACCTTTCAAACCTTCCGAGTTTATAATTCAAAAATTCAAAAATAGTGCTAACAGATGGCTCCATTAGGGATGGTATCCTCCCAGTGAGGTAGCAAAGAACCCCATATACCAGGTTCCTATTCCATTGGTTTGCTTTCAGTCTTTCTCTAGAACCCTCCATCTACTCTGATCTCTGCGATTGGACTGTACTTGAAATTGAAACTAAGCTAAAATTCGCTAAAGGAAATGCTCGGCCTGTTGATCCTATTCATACCTATGTACCCTACATACAAAGCATCAATGCTTAGTCAAGTAACTTCTGAATTATAATGAATCCAATCAAGCAAATGATCCCATAAACCAACATTCTCTTCATGCTTGATAAAAAACAGAAATGAAATAACTAATGACACAAGGTTGAAATAAAGAAATTGATATTTATAGTAGACATATAACCAACCATTACCACTGCCAATATTCTCGATGTACTCTACTAGTGGAGTCATATCTAGTGGCAACTAAAAGATGGAAGTAAAATTAATTTCATACTTTGGCCCCAGAGATTTATCAAGACTCCTAGTCTTGGTTACCCTACTCTCGAAAAATGATGATGAATGTGGTGCATTAAATTTATATCCCTGGGTAAGTCTGTCCTTTTATAGAGTCCCGAGGAATAGATTGAAAAGTTTGTTGCATACTCAGAATCTAGTACCATGTAGCATTTCTGATTTTCAAATATGGATTTTCCAAACATTTGTATTCACCATATAGTCTCCAATTATTGTTGTTGCAACTACTTCCCCAATTTTTTATATTTTAGGGCCCCTCCTTCCACTTTGTTTAGAAGCACAACAGAATCTGATCCCATAATCCGACGTCTTTTATGTCTGAAGTTCAATAGAAGCATCTCGAAAATTTGACAACAATTTATTTTGGTCATCAGTGGCATATCATCGGATATTCGACGACATGTCAAACCCCGTCGAATATTCAACTCCCATATAGTCAAAAATTCGACTTCTCTTTCCAGATGACATAAGGAATGCTTTATCAAATTTCTGGCAGAGACCTGTCGAATGTCCAACGACTCTTTAATCGTTTCTCCGGATATGAATTTTGAATTTCCCAACCTCACCTTTTTGTTTGTGCGATGCTTAAGTCGTCGGATTTCTGATGGGTTCTAGTCAATTTTTCGACGGCATCCGATGAATCGCTATTGTCGGAATCATGGAAACCTTATCAGACTAGGGCCATAGTGCATCGAATAACTGATGGAACGAGCTTGTTGGAGCCAAATATACATCGTTGGATTTTAGCGCCAAGGTGTAGGAAATCAGACGAAGCCACATCTCAGTTGCCATCAGAAAACCGACGATATTTTTTTATTAATAAAAAAATAACCAGGTTTTAGATGAAACATACATTGAGTAATCCGATGAAGCCACATCTCATCTTTTGAACCATGACCTAATTTATTTATTTAATTTACAGTGTGGTGTTATTGTGTGAATTTATATCTTGATTGCAAAGACATTACATATGATTTCCTTATGGTTCTACCTTAGGAGTTCACAATGGGTCCTTTTCAATCTTGAATTGAACCTTAGTTTCTAGTAGGTGGATTTTGAAATCGATTTCATTTTTGTGTGGATTGGTGAGTTAATTTATAGGTTTTGAACCATTTTAAGAATTTAATCTGTGTACCATACCATGTTTAAAATAATTATACTAGGAAGAGAAAGAGACCACAAGATCATTGTATGCAATGGATCCAAAATCCCCATGACAATATCGATCTTTAAGTTTGATGCAAAATTATGCTTCACAAGTTTTTCATTCATATAATAGGGCATGGAATGACCCAACACCATGGCATATTGGATGCCTCAAACTGCTCCACAATATCCTTGGAAATATCATTATCATGGGAGATCATATGATGCCATGTTAAATTCTTGTCATCATGAAATGCATCCACTTCTTTCAATGCTTCTTGTAGCACACACATATCCTGCAACACCCACACTTCCTACAACACCATAATTTTCTACACATCCCCCATAAATCCCTCAACCACAAATTAGTAAGTTAGTGCAATTACAATTTCTTTCCCCCCCAAATCCCCCAAGACCAACAAAATTCCCTAACCAACCCATCTCCAATCCAAATAACAATAAAACAATCCAACCTACCTATAATAATGAAATCCAAACCTTCCCTACATACACTATCATTCCTTTATCACTACACTAAATCCATCTAATATTAGAGACACTTTTAACCAGAATCCTTTAGTAGTCATTCATGAGAATGACGAGGAGGAAATTCCCACTCCATTTGACTCAAATACCAATAAACGGTCACAACTTCATGTCCAAAATCAAAAAATTCAAAATCAATCATTACCCTTACCAATAAACACTCAGGAGCTACAAACGCCACAATATAATCAATGTCCATTTCTAGAAAGGATACATGTACAAAAGATAATCACTCCCATCAAATTCGTTTTGCAGTAGAACTAAAAAATATATGTGTCAAAATCCCCTTACTGAATGCCCTAAAAGATATACCCATCTATGCTAAAATAGTGGGGGATTTATGCATCAAAAAACAAGGATGCCAAAAGATGGAACCACCAACCATACAAATTATAGGAAAATTAGATAGCTTTATGTGTGCTCATGTCACTACAGGAAAATATGTGGGCCCATGAAATCCTTTGGTCACCATTTTTATCAATAACATTCATATTGAAAACATTCTCATCAATTTGGGAGAAACAATAAATGTACTGGCTATAGAAACTCTTTCTCAATTAGGAAACTACAATATTTCTGCTGCCCCATAGTACTTGAACTAGTTAATAGATCCAAAATCAAATGTAAGGGAGTATTGGAAGATATAACTGTCTCACTTGATTCATGAGAGTATACCGAAAACTTCTTTTCCTTGCCACTAAAATAAAACTTAGGTAGACATCCCTTAATATTAAGAAGACCCTAGCTGGACACAACCGATACCTTTATTAGTTGTAGGTTAGGAAATATGGAAATCACACATGGCACATAGAATAAACAGATCACATTTCAATTTTGATGGCAATTTTTCATTTAAATGGGATGGAGGTGCAATCTTTAGAGAAGAAAAACTGGGAGATACTGAAGGTGGTGTTGATATAGGTACACTGGATGGTGTCCTACCAGCAGCTGCATTTTTTTCCATCTACAAAAAAGAAATGAAGAAATAAGTCTACAACATTCGATGATGTAAACACAAAAAGCAAACATCAAAGAATAACAACAATTTATGTGCTAGTCCATCTATGATGTATGTGCGAAATGCTTCACTTTCATTTTGGAGTTGAGAGAATATGTCTACCTGCATTAGAAATAATCTTGTTTGAAACAATATATAAAGCACTTATTGGCTGAACAATCCTGCAACCACTCTTTCACAATGTTAGTGGAGGTGAATCCATCCCATTAATATATGAATGGCATAAAATCCTCTGAGAAACTTACTTGTGGATATAGTTGTGTGATGCGGTAGAGTTCATATAAACCAATTGTACATGTTTATTTATCTCCAATTTTTTTGAAAACTACGCCAAGATCTTGCTGTAGACACATAAGGTAACATATACAAATAAATAAGAAAACAATTAATTATCCACTAAAAGAATACAGAATATAAAAAAATTATGAACTTCCATGACAATAAAGTATCATATTAGCCACTTTAATCAATTTGGCATGGCACACATGTTTAGCCCCTTTGTTGAAGGAAAACCAACTACAAGAGGTCAGACACCTTCCCTCACAAACACAATGGCTCTACACCCACCGAGGTTTAAAACTCGATAGTTTGCATAGTAGAGCTACATCCCAACCAATAAACCAAAGCCAAGGGGAAAATAGTGTTGGAGATAGAAATCCACACCTTTATATGCAACTAGCATGGTTTCCCATCACAAAAAGAGAAATAACCTAACTGGTATAGAAATCTGTCAACCGAGGGTGGATCGTAGCTTTGATTCCTAGCATGTCCAATTTTCAACAAGGTAACAAAGGAAGGTGGTTGGTGATGGGAAGGAGACTTGAGACAAAGTGTTATTTGAAGGTGAAATGTTAAGATATCAATACACACCTTAAAAAAAAACCATTATAGATTCCTAGTATTTAAAGGGGTGAAGCTTAATGTTAGAGAAACTCATTGGCTAAAGGTGTTACAACTGATTTTACCACACATGGTAGATCACACATTTATGGCCTTCCCTGTCCCTATGCAGACACTTTGGACCCCATGGAATATGTTTGTACCTTTGATGTTTCCAAGATCATCCCTAAAAACACATGTTATTTGCTATACGCAACTTTTAAACCCATTCTCACATATATACGCGGATATAACCCTTACACCCGCATACATTGGGATGTGTGCAAAAGGCCAAATATTTTGGAGTTTTCCTTGATCTGGATCCGAGTCACTTGTCTCTTGGCCTTCCATATGCCTCGATATCGCTCGGATTTGACCTTCCATTACCCCATTGAAGCGCTATATAAGGAACCCTTTGGATACATTGAAGAGGAGAAATTGAAGAGCAAGAGAACTATAGTCCATTGTTTATGTAGCTTGCTTATACTTGAGTCTGCATCCTTTTGTCCCTTGGAGCACTTGGTGTTCTTCCCAAGATTGCCTTTACTTGTGAGATTGCTATCAAGAGATGGAGGATTGAGGTGGTGGAGGGCTAGGTGGAGGACTCAGTTTCTCAGGTTCGCAGACATGCCGACAGAGGTTGTCATTCTTGTAATCTCTGATTTATATTAATAGAAATATCTTTTACTGTCCAATGATGTGCTTTTAAATGAATATTGAATCCATGGATGCTTTTAATTTCTTATACATGATTGATTATATATGCTAGAGTAGGTATAACACCATTATATAGCATGCTTGTCGTGTTTGTTGATTGTTGAGAGAGAAAATTGTTAACACAAGTGGGATTGGAAAAGCTCAACGGGGATCTACATCAACCATCTGGAATAAGGTATGTTTCGAGATCCTTTAGTGTTAGATGTTTTATTTCTTTTGCATATTGGGAAGGGATTGATTTCTGTGGTTACTTTGTCTGTTGTGGTACACCCTAAGCCATAGGAAGTTTTTCTCCGTAACAGATTTGGCGACCATACTGGGGATGTTCCTTGTTTTTCTTTGGGGTTTGGGGGCACAATGTGCTTGATATTCTTGACTTGCTCTTTGTTTCTCCTTGTTTCCGTGTTGCATTTTATAGTATGTTCATCCGTTGACACTCCCCTTTATTGGTTTGACCCTTGGCCTGCTTTTTACCACTGTCTTCTCTGTATACGCAGGTTTTTGGCCAAAAGTCGCCTACATATGTGGATTTTTGGCCAAAAGTCGCGTACATATGCAAACTTTTGGCCAAAAGTCACGTATACATGTAGGTTTTAGGCCAAAATCCACGTATACATGTAGCTTTTTGGCCAAAAGTCGTGTATATATGTAGCTTTTCTTTAAACAGCTGTGTACATCCTCCCTTTTGGTGAATTTGATGTTGTGGGAATTTGCTGGGTGGGTTGTGAGTGTCGTTGGGTATTCCTTGGTTCTGATGTTGTCTGTTGGATGCTTCTTTTGTGACCAGAGACCGTCTTTTTATTGATTTTTCTTTGAAAGTAGTTTTAGTCATTTATCCTTTTTCTTTTCCATTAGTGCATTATTGTTTTTTGTCTCGGTGTCTTGCTGGGCTTGTGTTTTATACTTGCTGCAGAGACTGAGAGTTTTAGATGACTTTTATTGCATTTTTCATGCTTTTATATTGAAAAATACAAAGTACTTGCACTCTTAGTTGCATCTTAGATATGGATTTGAGGAGGTACTTGCATTGGATTGCTTGGATGGGAGTTGTGTTTAGGATTTCATATAGGAAGGATTGCATTGGCATTTGGAAAGGAATATATATTTATTCATCTCATGTAGTGGCATACCTTGTTTTTCATTCTACAAGATTGCACTTGGCATTTCTTGTTAGGTGTGCACTTTTATTTCACTGCTGAGTCTTCATATCGTTAGTTGTAAGACCATTTCCATTTGAGTAATTATAGCCATTAAAATCAAAGCATAATTTAAAATGAACTACACATTTTTATTTTATAGGGTTCACCAACAAGAATAGGTTTTAGGGTCTTGGAATAGTTCATTGTGAGTTAATTCTCCAAGACCACTAAACAAAACAATTAGGTGTTTGTCCAGGTGAGAGAGAAATCCTTGATATAATTAGTGTTTCTCAGGATGCTCCTCTTACACAGGAGTTAAGTACGAGGAAGTGCACACGATTGTGATTGGGATGACCCCTGGTCACTTTATGTGAGCACCAGAGATATTTCCAGGATTGTATTTGTATCTGGGGGAACTTTAGAGAGTTTTAGGATTTTCTACCCTGCCGATACAGTCAATCCTACCCGCAACTATCCACCTGAGCATTGATTATATTCAGGTGACCTTACTTGCCTTACCTAGGTATCACAGGGGGTACTTGTAGAGGTTATTTTGTAGGTGTCCTGGCCAGGTGGGGGTCAGAAAACACAATTGCTTGATGCATTGAAGTTGAGGGCCACTATAATTGGTTACGTACCTCCTCTTGTAGTGTATGGGAGTTTCGAGCCTCTCCTAGGAGAGACATACCTGCTGCATTTGGGAGCTCACATATCCTCCCCTTGGTTTGCTTGTATTTTGGCTGTAGATTTTCTTAGGAGTGTGCTCTTTGTGTGCTAGTTGGCCCTTGGGACCGCGGTTACTTGAGTATATTTATGCTCCCTTGAGTTTGGGCCCTTTTATTTTCAGCATGCCTGGTATCCTATCACCCATCCTTGGTCCTAGTATCGACCCTGGTGTTAGACTTGGGGGCATCACAACCCCTTGTCGTGCTCATAGATTTGGGAGTGGTCACATTCTTCCCTATGCTCCATTTGTGGAAGATGTTGACTCCCTTCTCTTGGTCTTTACACTGACAGTCACCCTCACGGGGGTGGTAGTGGATGCGTGAATGTTAGGTCTACGCCTTACTTCCCTTTTTATGTCCCATTGTTCACCACATTGTTTCCTTTGGGTGCAGTTGTCATGATCATTCCTCCATATATCCTATAGTTTGGATTCTTTATTGACTATTTTGGGTTGTTTTGGACTAATATGGTTGTCATATAGGGTCCAGTTTTTGTACACTCTCTCCGAGGTTTTGACCCATTCGTTCCTATCATAGGTATTATGTCTGAGTTGGCATATAGGTTAGGATATCACATGCACTTGCACTTATGCATTTCCTTATGACCATTCCATTTTAACCTTAGGTATGAACCCATTCCATGGTGTCACAGAGCCTTTATGCTACTTTTTAGAAGTGACACTATGTGAATGGTAGAGATTTCCTATACATGGGTACTCTAGTTAGCTCCTATTTGGCATTTGGTGCCCATGCCGACATTTTTCCTTCAGGGTGTGGGATTCCTTTGTATAGTATCACCATGACTTTCCATAAGAGCTTCATACTACTCTTGATATTTTTACTGGCCTTTTCCCTTGGACTCCCTTATGTCAAGTTGTAATTGCATTATCATGATTTTTGCTTTCCTTATTGAGCCTTATGATGGCTTCCCTGACTTTGATTATCAGCCATATAGCACAAGCTTGTCTCATGTCCAGCCAAGCAGAGCCATTTTATATATCTTTTGCAGCTTGATTCCCCATTTTTTTACCAGGTGTTATCCACCTGAATGGCACCTCTCTGTCCGAGTGCCAACATCCCTCATGTTGGCACACAAAAGGACATCTATGGATTGAGGGTTGCCCAAAACACTATAGATGGGCTTATCATGAACTACATTCATCATCCATCCAGCTGGTTATTTTTACCCTTTTTCTATGTTAAGTCATATACGTGACTCTCTATATATGAAACTCACGTGTTATACGCGAGTCTCGGTTGTTGCATGTCGCATATAGATGTATACGCGGGTTACCCTTAGAGAAACTCGTGGGTCATACGCGAGTTGCTAATCTTGATTCCCGCGTATACTTACCTTTGACATTAAAAATAAAAACTTACGATTACTTGAGATTAGTTAAGCCATTTACCTTAATCACCTTAATTGTCTCAACCTCCTCAACCTTCGAAACTACCTTATTTCACCTAGTATAAATACAGGCCTTGGGGAGGGTGTTTGATACATACACTTGGAGAGAAAAGTTATGCTGGTGGAGTTTATACAGAAGTATTTGGAGCAGTGGAACTCAGAATTCTTTGGCTGCAGAGGAGTCCTTGTCTCAGGCGTTGGGTTGTAGTCTGAACTCTTTCATTATTGTTAATAATGAGAATCCTTTTTCCATATTGTGTATTGAGATGTATCTCATATATTGTGGTTTTATAAATGTTTATGTTTCAACATTCTGTATATGATTTATCTAACCTATTTATATATATAAATAATCTTTTATTTGGAATATTGACTCTTGACAGGTGAAAGAGAAGCATCCATGAAGGCTTTGGAGGAGAAGCAGAACGAAAGAGGACAAGCTAGGATCAACCATCGTATATCGGGTGAGTCTTTCCCATCTTCCTATTTCCTTTACTACACTTTAGAGTCGATTTCCTACAAGTTTATTGAGTATGTTGGTAACCCCAGTCCTTTGGTTATAAGGTGTTCATTCCTGTACAATAGAACTGGCGACTCCGCTGGGGAACCCAGATTGCTGTAGGTTGTTTCTGTCACCCCTGGCCAGTATTTGCTTTGAAGTTGGTGTGTGGTCTTTTATCTTGGTTCTTACTTGTCACAGTGTTTGAAAGTCTTGTGGATTTTTCTTGTTCTTTGAGAAAAATTTTGTACTTGTACACGGGTTGCTCTTCTGCATAGTCGCGTACAGAGGCCTGCATACACGGGTTTCTCTATTGAACAGTCGCGTACAGTACATGAGTTTCTCTTCTATACAGTCGCGTATAAGCCTGGAAATAGGGATTTTTTAGGATTGGGTTTGCTTGTCCCTCTCTTTGTATAATTCCTGTTTGTCAATTGATTTTCTTTATGAATACTGTGCTGCTTGTCTAAAGACCTTCGGTGACCACATTTTGTGCTTTTTTACAAAGCCCTTGAGCTTCTTTTACTTGGATTATTCTCTATTTTCATGCTGAAGTAGCTTGGCCTGTTTGGGTTATAGGGTGAAGTGTCTCTGTCCATATCAGTGATCAGGGTCTTGGATGATTGTTTTTCTAGTCTATCTTTCGATAGTGGTTGGGTATCACGTGCCTTTGTTGAGTTTACAGTTATTTTTGTCATTGTGTGCACCCAAGCTAGGGTTCCTAGCCTTCCTTTGTTGGTTGATTCTTGGTTCTTGTAGCCTGTTTTACTTCAATTTGTTGGTTTTATACAGTCCATTAGATTCAATTTTACTCAAGTATAATGCATTTTAGGTGCATGGTAGAATTTTGAGCATTTTTAAAAGTGAAAAGAAAACATTGTCAATCTTTTGCATTTTACTTTCGCATAAGTAGTGTTTATTTCAGTTTAAAAATATAATATCAAAAGCTACAAAAAATATAGGCTTAGTTTAAGTTTATCGTTTGCATTCAGTTCATCAATATGTATTTGCAAAAAAGAAAAGAAGTTTCCTTCAATAGTAGTAATTTGCTTTGAAAAATACACCTTTGCTTTTATTTATTTCTTATCGAGTCAAAAACACCATAAGTACATCACTCCATTTCCTTCTGAGTAAGAAACAACCCTTTAAAATGAACGCATAATTAAAATTTACTAGTAATTTTTGTTTTTAGGGGCCTTTCACCTACTAGCTTAGGCTAGACTTGCAGGATAGGAAGTTTAAACTTCCCACAAGTTATAAAATTCAGACGTAGTGGACCTTTCTTTAGGTAAATCCTTGAATTTATCGACTGTATCTGGGAAGCTCCTCTCAAATGGGAGTCAAGCACGAGGCCGCATGGAGGCTTGGATAGAGGAGATAACCCTCCGAATCCTTGTCAAAGCGTAGATCAGGGCTTTTACACATATGGGGATTCTGTCCTAGACATAGTTTCAGACTCAGCTACCCTGCCCATGCGTCCGATTTAGGCTTGCGACTGTCCCCCCAGACTGTTGGTATAGCTAAAGTAGCCTTTAGTCTCTTGTCCTTTAGGGTTCATACCTAGGTAAACCGGAAGGCTATTTCTGGTTCACCTTGAACGGGATTGGAAGGTAACCCTTGTTGAAAGTGTATGAGGGTGGTTGGGTTATTCCTCCGCTTGTGCCTAAGAACCACTTCAAGGACGCCAAGTAATCATTCATCAACTTTCTTCGGGAAAGTATATCTTTTACCCTTGTTTGATTGTTTGAGGCTTTAGGATTTTTATAGTGTATGCTCTATGGTTTTTCCTGTGTTTAGTTGGCCTTAGGGTGTGATTTGTCAAATTTTCAATCGTGGAGGATCAACCTTTTAGAAGGTCAAGAACGTTGAGAAACCTTCCTCCTCTCGTCACATTGGAGCCTCTACCTCCACCCCAAAGGTGGAGATTAGACACTGACGGTTCATTTGAACCGGTAGGAATAAGTGAAGTTTTTGGTGAACCAGAACTGATTGCTAAACGTTTTGATCTTGATACAGTTGAGATAGAAGACTTGCAGACTGACGAGTTTGCGAGAAACTTTAACACCCCCTTGACTGATTTAAACGATCATGTGATCGTTCAGGTTAGACCTTTTGATTCACCTGTATTAGGTGTCCTTGTGGGTAGAATCATGTCTTCTGTGAAAGAAAGTCCTTTTGTGTTCACCTCAACCCTTCCGGTTGAAGGGGTACTACCTCCCCTGGTAAGTGCCCTTAGATCTAGTTTACCTTCTACACTTTTGACTCCAGCGAGCTGTGTGGTTCAACCACTGGTTCACTCAAACCTAGAAGGTACTTCTGGTGACATGGTTACTGGGATTCCCAGAATACCTACTATTCCTTCTTCCTTTCCATATACTACCCAGAGTGGTCCGGTAGGATCCTCGGCATTTGTCCAAGGATTTCCTTGGAATGGGGGGCACATTCCCCCATCCAGTCCATATGTAGGTCCATCCCATTCCTATGTAGGAGTGTAGTTTGGGAACAATACCTCTTATGGTAAAAGTTTCCAAACTCTAATTTCGGTCCCGTTTACGAGCTCTCCCTTCTCGTTGTTCAGCGGAGGGGTACCGGCTCCTATCTTCCAGACCCCTGCTTCTATGAGGACAGCCCAAAATTCTTACACTGCACCTCCCACACACAATCCTGTGGCTTATAGATGGAATCCGTTTTAGAGCAATCTTCCCACTTTGCAACCGGTGGTAGGGGGCAAACCCACTTTTACCCATGGGCATTCAGGGCAGGTCCCTCTAATCCCCAGGCTGGCACATTTAATACCCCGGTTCGACCCAAACTTCCGTTTCTGGCAACCTTAAATTTTCCAGATTTGTCAAAATTGATGAATGAACCGGTTAGGCATGACCCCTTGTGGCCACCTGTTCCCACCAAATTTCCATCGGACATCCCTAAGTTCGAAGGAAAAGTTGGTGAAGATCTTGGGGATCATGCCACCATGTTCCATTTATGGTGTTCTTCGAATTCGCTGAATGAATATTCAGTTAGGTTGAGGCTGTTCCAGAGAACCTTGATAGGTACGGAGGAAAAATGGTATATTGAATTGCCTTCTGCTGCTTTCATTAGTTTCTGGGACTTGGCTAGTGCATTTCTTAGCCACTTTCAGCTTTCGGTCCGATATGATTTCAGAACGGACTTGTTGTCTACTTTTAGACAAAACAAGGCTACCCACATCTTGGATCACATCCAAGAGTGGAGAAGGTGAAAGAGCCTTATAAAAGCCACTATTCCTCCTGAGTTCCTTTTAGAGTGGTTCCTTAAATCCCTATTGCCATACAGATCTAAGAACGTATCCACCTCAGGAGTGACGAATGAAGAAGAAGCCATTCTCAGGGCCCAGCAGTTGGATTTGATTTATTCACAATATGGGATCTTATATGAGATTATCCTTGAGGAACTGAGGCCTACGCATGATGTGGAGAAGCCTAAGCCTATACCCCATGCTGATGGTTTGGTTGGGTCCGTTAACTCTACCACCGTAGAATCTTTGGCTAAGCAACTTCATCAGTTGTCTGTCAAGCAGTTTATAGTAGAGGCAGCAAAGGCTTCCCCCTCCCCCTAGAGTGCAAATGTTTTTGCACAAACCTCTCAGAAGGGTAATCAGTATCCTGACGGGAATAAAAAGAAAGGTAAGAAGGGAGAGGAAAACCAAAACAAGCAAAAGCCCACGAACAATGCTGATGGGGGCAAGAAATAAAAGAAGAAGGTCAAGTTTCCATGTAAGCTGTGCCACAAGGACCACCTTACTCACCTTTTTCCCCTTATGGATCAATACCAAAAGCTGCTTAAAGCTCAACAACCGGCTGTCTTGAATGATCCTTTTCCCCAAGGACAGAACTCTGCTTTAGCTTCTAATGTAGCAGGGGGCACTCAAACTACCCCTAACCCAAACTATATCAACATGGTTCGATCTTCAACTTTGTTGCAGACAAGGAACAAAAATTATGAGAAAGAGACTCTTGAGAAGGGTAAAGGTATAGGTGAACCTTCTAACCCTCTCATAATAGAGAAGCCTGCTGAAATTATGCTGAAGATACCAAAAGGTGTCTTCAAGAAGACCTTGCATAATCCAAACACTAGGGCTGCTTCAAAATACTCCGTGGTTGAAGACTTAGCTCAAACCCCGTGTGCAATGTTAGCTTTAGAGGTGTTACAGAGTTGTCCTGCTTAACGGGATGCCCTCTTGGCAGCTTTAGGCAGCATGGACTCTTCGAGTCTCATGGATAAATTTCATTTGTCTGATTTTAAAATTCCCCTGCCTTACCATGTAGCCTTATCAATAGATGTCATCCATGGTGGTAAGACCATCGAAAGGGCAGTTGTTAATGAGGGGGCTTCTACATGTGTTATGTCCTTGACCTGTTGGAAAGCTCTTGGATCCCCAGAGCTGGTCCCTTCAAACACTTTGCTTACTACTTTTGATGGAAGATCCTTCTGTCTGCATGGTATCCTGCCGGATTTTGAAATTAAGTTGGTACGAAAAGCAGTTTCTATTGAAGTAAAAGTGACTGTCGCTCCTTTGGACTACAATCTGCTTCTGGGAAGGAGCTGGACTTATGCGATGTCTGCTATTGCGTTGGCCGTTCTTCGTGTAGTGGTTTCTCCACATGAGGGCAAGTTTATTACTATTGTTCAACTTGATTTTACCTGAAAAGGTCGTTTAGAGTCTAATGAGTCCACTGTGCCATTGGTTGATCAGGTCAAACCTGCTGCACAGAGCTTGGGGGCTGGAATGTACACATCACTGATGGGCACATTTGATCTTCCAGCCCCGGTTAATTATATTGGTTCTACTAGTGTGGGGAAGTCCATTGCTACGGTTGTCGATATGACTGATCCTTGGGTTCTCCCAACCCCCCATGAACCGAAAGTGACCTTATCGACAGTGGAGGTGGCTTATCAAGATATCACTCAAGCCACTGTTGATCCCATTCCAGATCCTCTAACAGTCTCAGAAGATCTGGAAGAATTGTATTTTCCCGTATGGGCGAAAAACTCTTCGCATTCTATAGATTGTTTAGACATGGTTTTACCTTCCAATGAAGCTATTCTGGAAGCCATGAGTGGACGTGATAAGATTTGTGAGGATCTTCATCATAGATCCTATTTTCTTCCAGAACTAAGCAGAATAGAAAACCAAGAGTTTCGCTTGAGACTGTCAGAAGATGTTGATATACCTATCAATCCCTTTCCTAGGGAAGGAATGTTTGCCGAGGGGAATATGGAAAATATTTCCGCCACTATACCTATTAACATCTCTGTAAACCCTGATGTCATGGAAAACATCTATATAGGTGCAAGCTACTCTCCTGAAGAGATTGCCATCTATACTGCCCTTTTTAAGGAATTCCGCGATGTCTTTGCCTGGTCATATGAGGAGATGCCAGGCATAGATCCATCAATTGTTGAACATGAAATCCGAACATATCCTGATGCCAAGACGATTCGACAAAAGTTAAGACCTGTTAACCCACGTAAAGCGGCGGCTGTGAAAGCTGAAGTTGAAAAGCTGTTGAGAGCTGGTTTTATATATCCCATCACTTTGATAGAGTGGGTGTCCAACCTTGTTCCTATTGATAAAAAGCAAGGGACTATTTGCGTTTGTACAAAATTTAGAGACCTCAATAAAGCCTGTCCTAAGGACAACTATCCCACACCATTTATAGACCAGATCATAGATGCTTGTGCCAGAAGTGAGGTGTTTTTGTTTATGGATGGTTTCTCCGGATACAATCAAATTCAAATAAAACCGGAAGACCAACATAAAACTGCTTTCATTTGCCCTTGGGGTACATTTGCGTATAAGAAAATGCCCTTTGGATTGAAAAATGCTGGGGCAACCTTTCAACGGGCTATCAAGTTTTCTTTTCATGACATTAATGCCATTGTCGAACCATACTTTGATGATCTGCCCGCACATTCTCATAAGAGGATCCAACATCCAGATCATTTACGGTTGATATTTGAAAGATGCAGATATTATAAAATCCGCTTGAATCCCCACAAGTGTGTATTCTATGTCGAGTCAGGAAGATTACTCAGATTCATTGTCTCTAGTAGAGGCATCCAGGTGGATCCATTGAAAGTTGAGGCCATTATAAATCTGCCTCCTTCTCGTTCTCTCAGGAAACTTCAAAGCTTTCAAGGAAAGTCTAATTTTCTTCAACGTTTTATTGTTAATTATGCCAAGATCATGAAAGGTTTCATGTGCCTGCTCAAACAGGACACCCCATTTGTATGGGGTGAAATTGCACAACTTGCGTTCGAGGCATTGAAAAGAGCTTTGCTGTCGGCACCCTTATTACGTCCACCAGATTATTCTAGGGATTTTATATTATATCTGGCCGTGTCAGAGTCGACTATTGGGGTAGTACTAGTCCAGGAGGATGATAAGCTTGTAGAGCATGTCATTTATTATCTTAGCCGTGCTTTGGCCAGACCTAAACTTAGATACTCCCACGTTGAGAAATTAGCCTTAGCAGCTGTTTATGCTGTGCAGAGGTTACGTCACTAAATTTTACTGAGGACCACCACAGTAGTGGCAGATGTGACTCCGTTCTAATATGTTTTATCCCGATGGATTTTTGGGGGAAAATTTAACAAATGGATAGTCATTCTCCAAGAGTTTGACTTGGATTTCCAGTCCACTAAGTCTAAGAAGTCCTTAGTTTTTGCTGAACTTATAGCAGAATTTCCTACTGAAGAAGATGTAGTGGTTGAAGATGACTCATTCCCAGATGAGCACATCTTCCTGATATCCACCTCTGATCCTTGATATGGAGATATTCTTATATATCTCCAGAATTTGAAGTACCCTACAACTTCCTCAATAAAGGAACGACGTAAATTACGCCTTCATGCCAAGAACTACCTCATTATAGGAGATAAATTATATCGACGAGGGCTATATTCCGTTTTGCGTCATTGCCTTACTCATGAGGAAGCGGAATTGTCCTAAATGATTCCCATAGTGGAGCATGTGGGGGTCATTTATATGGGTTAGCAACAACCCAGAAGATATTGCGTGCCGGTTATTTTTGGCCCATGATCTTTAAAGATTGTGTGCAAGCAGTGAAGCGCTGTCATCCGTGTCAGCTTTACACCAGGAAAATGTGGTCACACCCTGCTGCGTTATTTCCCGTTGTCTAGATAGGCCCCTTCATGAAATGGGGGATTGATTACATGACATGTAATCCAACCTTGGCTGGGGGGCATAAATACATCATTGTCGTTGTTGACTATTTTACGAAATGGGCAGAGGCAATACCTACTTTCAGAGCCGACGGGGAAACAACAACTTTCTTTGTATTCAATCAAATTATTGCACTGTTCGGTATACCCAAAGTGATTGTCACTGACCATGGAAGTCATTTTCAAAATTACACGATGACGGAACTGACTACCATGCTCGGATTCAGACAAGAACATTCTTCTCCATACTATCCGCAAGCAAATGGTCAGGTTGAGGTTGTCAACAAGACCTTAAAAACTATCCTTAAACGTACAATTGATGCAGCTCACTCTAACTGGCACATCATGTTACATACTGCTCTTTGGGCCTATCGAACCAATGTAAAGTCTGCTACGGGTTTCTCCCCTTTCCAACTCGTTCATGGAGTGGAAGCAGTTACTCCGATTGAGTGTGAAATCCCGTCTCTAAAGATAACCATTCATGTGTTACCTGATACGACTGAGCTTGAAGAACGTCTGGTACATTTAGAACACCTTGATGAACAACGTAGAGATGCGCTGACTGCTAATCAGGCTCATAAAAATAGGGTCAAAACTTAGTATGATAAAATAGTCAAACCTAGGGTTTTCTCTAAGGGGGAACTTGTCTTGCTTTGGGACCAAGATAAATAACCTCTAGGGGTAGTAAAATTCAAGGCTATGTGGTTAGGACCTTATGTCATGTCGAAAGTATTGAGTAAAGGTGCATATGAGTTAGTTGATTTTGATGGGAATAAGCTGCCTGAGCCTAGAAATGGGCTCTACTTGAAGAAGTACTATGCTTAGGCTTAGCACTTTTTCTTGTATTTTTATTGTATGTATTTTTTATGTACATTAGGTTGTCAGTTTTGTTTTTTATATATATCTACTGGTTGTTGCAAATGCACTACTACATTTCGATCCAAAATCCGACGGAAAAATCCGACGGCGCGTGGATTTCTTTTTCTAAACTTACCAAAAATCACAAGGATAATTTTTTTTTTTTTTGTGAATGTGGCCATAAGCATCGCTTAAGCGATGGCTAGTCTCATAAGCGTCACTTAAGCGACGACTAGTCTCATAAGCGTCACTTAAGCGACGACGCATTGAGTGAGTGGAAACTATCATGCATTATATAATGCACACATGAATTTCCCATAAATTTAAATTTACTACTATTGACACTCAAGATTTAAATTATATAATGCACACCAAGATTTAAATTTACTATTGACACTCAATTACCGCAAGACAATTTATTAAATGGTCTTTTTATGCTTTTCAAAACCCAAATGGAAATACTCAAGGGTGATTAAGTTGCCATAGAACAACCAAAAATTCCCTTTTAAAACGTTGGGGGAAAGATCATTCAAGATGAATAACCTTGTACTGAGTAAGGCCGGAAGGGTTAAAGGATAGGTTCAAGGCCAACCCTCCTTTGATCAAGGGTCTGTGAAGGTCATGTTTAACACTATTAAAGGACATGTTCAAGGCCAACCAAGGGTCTGTGAAGGTCATGTTTAACACTATTAAATGACAGGTTCAAGGCCAACCCTCCTTTGATCAAAGGGTTTGTGAAGGTCATGTTTAACACTACTGGGAAAGGGTAAACTATCTATTTTTTAAAGTGGCTATAGCTTTGGGGCATAACGACTATTTTCAAAGGATCTTTAGGGAACATCTACACAACCTTTTGTAGATAGTTAGCTAGAACCATAAACTGTCTTGAATCTCAACATAGTGAGAATCTATGGGGTTATCAAGTCCAATGGAAATAACCGTCGCATATCCGATGCTTAGGTTCATTTGTTGACAAAGATTAAAAATTTCATAGTCAAATGTCAAAGTGATTGGTATACCAATCGAAATGTAGTAGTGTTTCCACCACTTTTGTCGAAAATACGATGGAAGTGGTGTTGATTAAACGAAAACATAATCTACCCATAGTGTCAGTTAACCAACATATAGTCGTCATATTTTTGATGAATTATCGACATAAATATCCATAAATATCCGACGTCGTTGCCTTCAAATGTATGGCAGCCTCATCAGATATATAATTTAAGTCGTCGAAAATGCGACAATCATGAGTAGTTTAAAAAAAATAGTTGATGGGTAGGGGTCGCTCTCAAATGGATCTTAGCTTTAGTGGCTATCATGTGTCTCAGTTCATAAGTATCCAAGCCATATGTTTTAATGTCAAATGTCCTACTATCCTGTATTTTTCAAGAGTTTTGTATATTTAAATGTTCAAAAGTATTTGACTAGGTTTTATATTTTTGTTTAGTAAGTTTTTTGATTGCTACATGTTATGTCTCGTATTAAGTCTCCCAATGCAAACTAGCACCTTATCTTGTTAAGTATTCCCCTTGAGTTGGTATTTAGCATTATTTTTATGAGAGTATCCATCTTGAAGAGAGTTCCAAGGAAAACTAAGAAAAATGGCATAAGATACCCTCACACATCGTTAAAGAATAATATTTTAAGAAGGAATTTTGCATTGGATTTTAACAAATCCAAGTCAATGCTTATCCACTTTTTTAGCTCGTATAAATACACTATTGAAAGCAGATAAAGAACCAAGTAGATAGTTTAAAGAAGAGCTGCCTAGTACATGAAAAAATACTTTTTCCATTTTAGCTAGAAAAGGCATCATTACGCTTCCCAGTTTGCTAATCTATTTCACAATTGCTACACATTTGTTTTCCAAACTATTTAATGGAAATCTATAAGCATTAATTTCATTTATGTTGCATGTTTGTCACATATAGGTATCAATTGTTTCTTTGCTACTCTCAAATAACATTCCTATCTAATTAAAAAAACCTCTCTACAACAACAATTAACATTTTACTCAAACTATAAGCAATGAATTTCCATTAAAGAACCCCCACATTTGCAGAAATCCTAGCACTTGCTACTACCTCCTACCTTTCTTCTCATAATTAAGGTGCAATGTGGATACACATTAAGCTTAAGAACGAAATATATAGAGGAGTTCTCACAATCATTACTATGGAAATTTCAAATGACATCATATCATAGGTTCAAGATGTAGATACCTCTCAATGAGATTGGGATACATTGAAAAATTGCTAAGAAACCTATAACACAAACCCTCAACACAAAGTGGCGAATGAAATGGAGGGAAGAAAATTGGTGGGAGTTTTTCTTCCGCCCTCAAATCCCCAATATCAGTGAAGACTTCGCAGCAGAAAAACACCATTGTCATTTGATTACACTTCATATCCGTCGCACCCGATATTATTTTCTTTGTGAATTTCATCCAAAAACCCTTGTTCTCTGCGGGGATTAACAAAGTAGAGAATAGAGTCGATGTTTGGCATGCAGAGTCAGTCGGATGGAGGTTCTCTATTCTCAGGAGGTGGTTTTATGCCCTCTCAGGCCACCCAAGTTAACGAAGGTGGTTTTTCCTCTGTGAGGGTAAGCGACTTTTCCTCTCAGCTTAGGAATTTTTAGGGTTTTCAACCTTTGCATGTTTTTGCAGTTTAAGGAGCCCAACATTCAATAAAGCATGGATGGTTTTGTAGAAAAGTGGTACCAGCACCGAGCTTCTTCCATTGACAGTAAAACAGATATGCCAGACAACCCAGAATCTCTCTGATAAGAATTTGAATTTTACAATAGATGGCGTTGACGTCAACAATGTAAGAACCGTTCTTAATTTTTACTGAACATTCAAGGTGTTTATGTATTATGGAATAAATTTCCTTACTATGTATGTCTTTTGGGTGTGCAGGTAACCCTCGTTGGGATGGTATTCAACAAGGAAGAGAGGGTTATTGATGTCTCATTTTATCTTGATGATGGTACAGGAAGAATTGAAGTGAAACGATGGTAAGCTATTATTATTATTGTTGCTGCGGTTATTTTGTAGTTTCCACCTAATCTGTGGAAGAGCCTTGCCCTCTTCCCTCCGATTGTTTTCTCAGTTAAGTGCAGAAGAAGATCTCAACCTAATAATATCTAAACCTGTATTCCTAAAAAATGAATGAGAATAAGTCCACTGTCAAGAGTCAAGACAGTTTCTCTAGAAGTAGATCAACTAAGCGAATTGAGGACCAATGGAACAGATTCTAAATCCTCTCCCATTTCTCTTGAGTCTTTCAAGTAGTCAAATTTTTACCATACCTTAGAAATTAATAAATTATCCATAATTTACAGTGTTCCTCTTTCAAGTGATATGGCTGAGCAATACTAGCATTTCTTTCATTACCCTGTTTGCTTCTTGCAGCTTATCATTTGTGTCAATTGACCTAATGAGAACACTAAAAGTATTAAATTTTGGCACTAGCCCCTTTTTAATCATTTCATCATAAAACATCAATGCATCTTGCATTCTACCTTCCTTACAAAGCCTGATGATAGATTCCATATCCTGTGAACTGACATGAGTGGCCAAAACCTCCTTCGGAATTTCTTCGTCTATATTAGCTGTCAGCATGGAAGTTGTATCAATGTCATCATCATTGACTGACCTATCAAGTTGCACAGTACAACTTGAAATACCAGAAGCTGGATTCTTTAATTCCAATTCCCTTAATATAGTTGCTGCTTCCTGTATCTTTCCTTCATGGTAAAGCCTTTTGATGAAATCAACAAACGAGATATCAAGCTCTGGCCCAACAAACAAATTATCAGTTCCCACAGAATTCAATCTTCTAAAATATTCAGAGTATAAACTACTGTCAGTATTGATGCCAAGAAGTAAATCCCTCTCAAGCAGTTCTTCTACAAGTTTACTTGCTTCTTCCATCCTGCCTTTACTACAAAGCCCATTTACATATTGGCCTAGCATTTTTTGTTGTACCAGTTTACATTTACATATCATGTTCCAACTTCCATTTTTATGTAGGCCAATATATGTCACAACCTGGAACAGTAGCAGTGGCACTTGGATGTGGGCTCACAGATTTAAGTCTTCAATCTTGGGGCGATGATGAAGGTTTAAGAGAAACTTCGAGCTCTACGGTCATTATCTTAATGATTTTATGTAGCACAGGTCTTGGAATCTTGGATGGACTGGAAAACTTTGGCCCGAGCTAAGGGATTGTTGTGATCCAACAAAGCAACTATCCAGGTGCTGCAAAAACTCATTAAAGATAATAATCTCCCTAAAATGAAAAACATTATGCAGGGCTGCATTTGGAGATATTAGAAGTGGGCTATTCTGTAAAAACTCATTAAGATAATGACCTCCCTAAAATGAAAAACATTATGCAGAGGTACATTTGGAGATATTAGCATTGACCTGTGCTACATAAACTCATTAAGATAATGACCTCCCTAAAATGAAAAACATTATGCAGAGGTACATTGGAGATATTAGCAGTGGGTGTACAATAACCCCATCTTTGATTATAATAGCAAAATGTAATACCTCCTCATGCATAAAAAGACCCCACTAGCCCCAGGCTTGAATGCAAGATGGTCTTCTTCCGATGCTGAATTTCAAAGGATCACTTGAATGAGCAATGTTTGGTCCTACGAGATCTCTTACAAGCTCAAAGTTTTCTCATGGTCATGCTTTATCAAGGCTTACCTACAAAGTCCAAGCCTTTCTAAGAGTGGGTCCACCAATGACAATTTGCTCATCAATGTTGGCCAATGGTTGAGTAGAAATTTAAAAAATTTCTTCTTTGCTGCTTGTATATCATAACTCTCTCATTTCTAGCCTTCATAGGCATTGCATCTAGATCTTATCTCTTTATTCATTCTGGAAATTTCATTGTAAGTGTCTCTACTTTTCAAAAGACGGTGTCTGATGAGGTAAATGCCCAAATCAAAGCTAAAGGTTTTTTGCTTGTACAAGATGCCAAAAATGTATCTATGTAGGAATTGCAGTCAACTTTCACCAACTGTGGAGCATATACCTGTGGCCATCGTGAGACAATTTGCTTCATGAAATTTGTATTCAATTTGCTTCATAGTTGTTTTTGCTAGTGGTCCAATTTGCTTTGTATTTGTTTTTGCAAAGCAACCTGTGGGAGAGTTGAAACCATGATATTGTTAGTAGCTACCTAGGAATTATTGAATTTTTTATACAGGCCACTAGTGACTGGAAATGTCATAAGATAGGATACTATAATTTTTTAATATCCAACTAATGGCCAAAAGAAAGCTCAATAGCACATGGAACTAAAGACTGATACCAATCTGTAGGGGTGATGAAAAAATAGAATCGCAATTGTATAATTTCCATGTAACAATACCTTCAGCAGTCTAGTTATATGATTGTTAAGGCATATGTTGGCTGCCTGGAAATTCAAGACTTCAAATTAATAAAGCCTCCTCATTGACAGTAGTCTCTCATCATCTAATTATAAAGAGGATGTGCATATATTTGATGTTAATATATGTTAACTGGTATTTGGGAAGATTAATTCTTGTTAAATCAACCCTGGAGGTAATCCTGGTCAACTGGCATACCTTGGCCTATATTCCCAAGGCATTCTGGAGAAAATTTGGGGAACAAGCTACAGATTTCTGTGGTCCTGGATAAGGGAGAAAGAAGGCCTATCTCTAGTAAAATGGCAAGATCTTGCAAAGCCAAAAGAACTAGATTGATGGGCCCTGAAAAACATATATCATTTCCAGAAAGCATTAGCATATAAGTGTATGGATAGAATTTGGAACCAAATTCTTGTTCAGAAATATATAAAGACAAATACAGTAGATAGATTACAAACCCTACCAAATAATCCAACAAGCCTCTACCATATGGAAGGCAATGATTAAAGCCTTTATATTGATTGGGAAGTAGCTAGTTTGGAGGGTTGGAAATGGGCTGAAGATTAGGGTAGTAGTGGGACCCTGCATGGGCAGTGGTGTTAATTTCAAGCTCTATGAAACCCTTCATAAAGAAGGAATTTACAATATGGCTAAAGCACCTTCCTTGAGACCACACCCACATGACAACAAAATTGGTAGAACGGCAGAAGTTCAGAACATATGAGCCTATAAGGGGCACAAGAAGGGGCAGTGGGAATAATATATTGACAAACTAAAATAGAGCCATGTGTGAATTTAGGAGACAAGATAAATTTGTCTGGTCCAAAACCAAATTCCTACCGTCTTCAAAGCATTGATAGAAGATGTACCATTCTTCCAAAGCCAAATTCCCTCTTCTGGAAACAGTTCCCCCTATCAACATGAAATGTTAAAATTCTTTAAAGTTCAAACATTTCAGTAGCAATCAAAAATAAAAACAGAGTGTGCAGCTGTCACTAAGTTGAGTGGCTTTTCTTATACAGTATCCCTTTGACAGTTATGAACCCCACTAATGTCAATCAGTTGCTAAAAGAGATCAGCCATTCCATGCTCTTCTGTGACTCCCTCATTCACATTTCTAACACTTTGTACCACATGATATACCCATGATTCTAAATAGCCTGTTCCTGTGGGAAGCTGAAAAGTTCCTCCTTATGTAATTTGTATTAACTTATTTCTTATATTGAACATCAACTAGGATGGGAAGGTTGTAGAGTGGAGAATCATGTGCCGAAGAATCAACATCAGTCTTGAAATTAGCAAAGACCAGCAAACCAATTGTGTGCTGTTAAGTTCCAATGGAGGGCAACTTACATTGCTGAGGGTAGAAAAAATATTCTCTGCCATTTTGATTTTTTCAAATGCATTTGAAGAATGAAAAGCCATGAGAATAACTTCCAAATGAAATAGGGATGGAAGACTTGCACAAACTTCTTGGATATTTTGACCCTGTGGATGTCCTTATAATAAGAATGTGAGCTACAAGAACAAGAGCATCGTCAGTATAAGCAAACCTCCCATCCTCTATAGAATGCTGCTGCTGCTTCCTGTATCTTTCCTTAATTCCAATTCCCTTAATATAGTTGCTGCTTCGTGTATCTTTCCTTCATGGTAAAGCATTTTGATGAAATCAACAAATGAGATATCAAGCTCTGGCCCAAACGAGATATCAGTCGCTCAGTGGCATTGCTTGAAAAAATATATTTCAATTCCTTAATATATTTGCAACCGTTTGGGACATGAATGATATGATACTGCTCACATATTTGGCTTGTGGACTGTATATGGGGATTGTATTTAATGCCCCTTTTGGTCATTTTACTGAACAACAAACTTCAATAATGATAGGTGACATTGGTTAAAGGCTTACTCAGGGATACGCTTACTAAGCAATCATCCATGTAATGGGTTATAATGATAAATGATATTGATTCTTTATTTCCTATTTCAGTTCATGATTATGGTAACTTTCTTTTTTCTTTTGTCCAAAAATGAAAAATGGTGTTTAGATTGCTTCACTAGTATGTAGATTTCTTACAGAGATTGCCTAGCCTATAATTTTTTCTACAAGGTAATTCTCTTTGTTGCTTGGTAAGATAAACAGTGTTAACATTTCAATCATGGTAATATCTTGTGTTCTACAAATTAAAACCATTACATATGTTTCTTGGTAATGTGTGTGGCTTTCTTACTTTAATAATTTATATAGATATCTGTAGAATGCCGCCCTTCATTTGAAAGGAAAGTCAATTTACCCACTTCTATGACAAAAATGAGATGGATTTAGGTCATTGCAGTCTACAAATTCTTCCCTTTCCAATCCTTGGAACAATACCGCTATAACTAATACATGGCAGACAGATAGCTTTTTTTCAGTCATGAAATAGACTTTGTTTTCTTTTGAGACTACCATATCAAAAAATATCAATCTTATGTTTCATTTTTTAATCCTGTGTGTGAAGTTCTATTGCACTTTTTATCCTTGAATTCCTTATATGCATGGACTCAACCACCATGAATTGCCTCTCAATGATAGGAACTGGTGCTTTCTTTTCTGCATGCGAGCGAGATAATACATCACATGCTGCAGCCCTTGCTTTTGCATACTTACGAACATCTGCTAACATCAAGGAAATGAAAGAGAAGAAATTGAACTAGTTTCGCTTCACAGGGTAACATCACAATTATAACATACTTTTAGTACCTTGAATCCTGGAAATCTTATTGTCATAATGTGATTGCATGGACTAATGCTTTTGTGCATGGCAGTGTGCTGGACTGTAGACCTCACTTCGAGACTCAACTACCAGAAACTGTCCTGGGAAACTATTCAGTAGGGATATTCAAGGGAACCCGAGTGAAGGATGATATATCCTTCTGGGATATGGCATGCTTAATATCATAAAAGACAGAGATGGAAATAAGCAAACATAAGCACTTTTCTGAGTTACCAGTCCTAGCCATGCTTGTTGGACAGGTAATAACTAGGTTTCCCTCCATTCAAAAGTTAACAAAGTTGTTTTTCCAAGGGATTTTCAGTTGTTTTGGTAAATGAATTTTAGTTTTTCACCTTTTGGTCTCTCTTAATAGATCAGGGGTTAAGAGGGATTTATGCTATACAATATTTTGGATTAGTCATATTGATGAATGAATGTGAATGCAGGTGATCAAATGTCCTACTCTTACTCCAAGCTCTTCTAAGAGATCTGGGCTGTTTACAATGTTATTGGGAGAGCCAGCAGAATCACAGTGGAAGAATACAAAATCTATGAATGTGGCTGGCATCTTGGGGCCTCTGGCAAGTATGCATGCAGTGGGTCCTTGCTTCAGTGCATGTGAGTCTATGATTGAAGGGCCAGATGGGCCAGAGTTATGCATCTCCTTTACTTTTGCTACGCCTGTGTACACCAGAGATCAAATGCACTCCTTTGCCACCTCTACTCTTGAATTGCTGTCCTCAGAATATTCAAAATCTTGAAGAAGAAACCTTTGTCTCTCTGCCCAAAATCAGAAAAATAATGGCATAGGTACCTTGTCGAAGACCCCGGTCTGGTATTTGAGGTTAAGGGAATTGTCCACAGCTAAATGGTTTCGAGTTCCAGTTTGATCAGAATTATCAATAATGGTTCCATTGGGTCATGTTCATGTCAAATCAAGTAATTGGCCCATCTGGCCCATCTTATGTCCTGATTCTGCTTCTGTTATCGTTGCTGATCGAGAGCTTAGATAAAAATAAATATGTTTTTGGTTTAGTTGAGGACAATTTTCCATTTATTGTTTTGGCATGAAGAGTCTAAAACATCCCTAACATTACTCACAACAATATTGAGTTGACAAACAAAATAGCAAACAGGAAGGAAAAGAAATCTTCTTTAGATGCTATAACAATGAAATATCTATAGGATTTATGGGTTTTTAGTGCTTTGAATGCCTCTTACACCATAAAAATAAGTCACTTTGATGGGATGATAATAAAAGGAGGCGTGTGCTTGTATGAAATATCTCTAGGGTTTATGGGTTTTTAGTGCTTTGAATGCCTTACATCATAAAAATAAGTCATTTTGAGGGGATGATAATAAAAGAAGGCTTGTGCTTGTGCTCTTATGAGCAAGCTTAAAGTAGAAAAGTACTAAATATTACATAAATTAAGAGGAGTATTTTGTTCAGCAAGAGATGTGTATAAGTTGATGATGCTACAATGATTAGACCCTTCCTCTTGTGTATTTTAACAAATGCTTTCATCTTAATAAATAGGTATTTAGGGATGAAAATCTATAATATCCGGATTCCCACTTTTGTTACTAAATTTACCACCCACAATATTTAAAAAAAAAAAATACACAGGCGTCACTTAACCGACACCTGTAGGTGTCAGTTAAGTGACGCCTGTGTATTTTAAAAATACAATACCGTCGCTTAAGCGACGCCTAGCTGTTTCGGTTAAGCGACTCCTGTCTCCGGGAGGTGTCGGTTAAGAGACGCCTGTAGGTGTAAATGTTTTTAAAAAAATTTCGTTACCGTCGCTTTGTAAGTGTTGGATAACCGACGATTGACTGAGTTGTTGCTTAACCGACGGATTGGAAAGATGTCGGATAACCGACGACACGCCATCGATGCTTAAAAAAAATCAATAGTGTCGTACATGCAACAGGGAAGTGTCGAAAATCCGACAATACGGCCATCGGATTTTTGGTCGAAATGTAGTAGTCATGTCTTTTGAATGGTATATAGGGTTTGCTAATGGTGCCAACTGTCACACTTGTAACCTAGCTTCAGTAGCATGGGTTATTTATTCTCCCTCATGACAGCTTGTTGCCGTGGGAGGTGCTTGCTTAGGTCCTACTTCTAATAATGTTGCTGAGTATAGGGTCATCATTGAGGTCCTATGGGATGCTTTGTCACGTGGTATCACCCAGCTCGAGGTCCACCTGGAATCTCAGTTGGTGGTTTCCCAGCTCAATCGAGCTTATCAGGTACGAAATCCTATTTTATTACGTCAGTTCATGCAAATTCGTTTATTGGAAAGACATTTTGAAATTATTAATTTCAATCATATTCCACGAAATCAGAATTCATTGACTGATGCATATGCTAATTACATTTTGGATTGGCATCTCACACACATTTTATAAAAATATACAACAAACATATGAAAAACACTTGTAAATAAACTCACAAAAAACACCAATATATATATATATGTAAAATATCTGTCCATAGATAGGTCAGGTCTGATCCTTAGATCCCGTCATATACAAAATGTACAAAAATGTGGCATAGTCCATCAAAATGTCCTAGATCTACACAGGACCGCCCTGGTCACTAGGACCTCCTTGGTCCCCATGGTCCCTCTACACTCTGGCTTCCTCAGCCTCCTCGGCTTCGATAGCCTCCACCACCTCTATATATACGAGCACTGCTCTAACCACTCGTTTGAAAAGACGTAGCCAAATCAGTGGAACCCCAACTACGGACTCCTGCATGGCTGTAGGGATATGCTCTATCCGCATGGTAGGTACTCGTTGGGTTAGCCTCGCTAGATTTCCCTCTAGTACCTTGATCAATCCTGGATCCTCACCCACAATAGGACAAACAAACATGCAAGGGTGCCCTTCAGGGCGGACCGGTCCAATATCTGCATTTTGACACATGAATAGGGTTAAGAGCTGTACATATGTATATATCTATTATTCTAAAATTCATAAAAATTTGAAAATGATAAAAATTAAAAAATTACTTACCCAGCTCTCCCCATGCTCCTCCTGGAGGGAGGATAAGGTCAGGGTCACCTCAAAAGTCCATCCTAGCGTATGGAAACTGCTCCAATGCTGGAAGTTGTCATTCCCACTAGGTGTTGGAGTAGGGTCCCGCAGCTACAGGAAAAGATGCTGTTTTGGAACGAGAAAGTCAAAGGTAACAGTACCTGAGCAGCCGAGAAGAGAGAGATCAACCATTGCACTTAAGGTAGTGATGTAGAAAGGAGGGCTCAGCTACCCTCACAAATAGAAAATTAGCAATGAGCCGAGGTATTCAAGAGGAAGTACAGAAGGGAAGAAACCAAGGAAGCGGCGCCTGTACCCACGATCAGCACCGGGAAGCGTGGAAGACTGTAGAGAGCTGTGGTGTGATGAAAAGTGGCAGTTCGAGTACAGATAGACCGACTGTCACGGTTAGGGTTTGGGTTACTATTGGGACAGGCCCACAGTGTTGTAATGGTGAGACCTTCGAGCCGCCTATATAAGCATGTATTTTGTATCGTAAAAGGTTAGCTATTCAGACATTTAGCTAGTCAGTCGATGATCTATTAGCTCATAGACATTTTGTATTATAGAAGAACCGAGCTCTGCTTCTGTTATTTAGTTTGTAGTATCTTACTGTAACTAGTAGCTGAATCCTAGAGCGTGTATGTAACAATCTGTAGGGATTGAGAGAGAGAGAGAGAGAGAGGAAGAGTATATTGTAAGAGAAGCAATATAAGAGAAGAGAAGAGATCTAAGAGAGAAGGGCTCCCGACGGTGTGTGCGGAGTTACCCAGAAGATATCAGCTGCATATGAGGTTACAACGGAACTGTGTTTACTCTCCCAACTTATAATATATAAACCAGTTCCCATGGACGTAGCTTCTACCCTGGAAGTGAACCACGTAAAATCAGTGTGTTGTGTGGTTGATTCATGTGATTGTGTTTACTTATTGCTATCTATCATTCATTACATGAACTTTGCTTACAGTTAATGTATGTATGCTATCTTTCAGTTACAAGTAGCATAGAGGTTTACATGCAAGTTGAATGAATTAAGTATTATGTGTATGAGTTTACCAGTGCTTGATTCATGATAGTAACAGTTACAGTGTTAAGTGATTTATGTATACAACTTCAGCAAGATTGCGCATAGTCGATGATAAGCATATTAGACCATAGAAGTCTAAGTGAGGCTGTTTAACTCAGCTAGTGTGCCTAATGGAGAAGGCACTTAGACCTCGAGATTCGTATTAAGCCCTACTATAGGAGATATCGCAAGTACAGAAAGGAGACATCGCATCATCGGAGGAGTTGCAGTGTGAGATATCATAGGAAAGAAGGCAAGTAGAAGGGAAGGTTGCACATCGTTTGTGAGGCTGCGATGCGATAGAGTCCTTCTCCTATCAGAGTCAGTGACTAAGAGAGAATATTTCCTCGTAGAGAGATCTCGCAGGCTAAGAAGAGGTAAGAACCACCAGGATGCCTCAGAACCTGGTTGAGGACACTTGAGTATTTAGCCAACCCATAAGATCACTTCGGGTGAGACTTCAGGCCGTTTTGTGGTCTGTTGCCGAAAGGGACAGTGAGCTAGGGGTGTTGTTGGTACATAACAAGTAAACACGGGTCTGCCCCATAGTAACCAACAAATGGAACTGTTGGAGCAGGGTCCCACAGCTACAGGAAAAGCTGTTGTTTTGGAATGGGAAAGTCAAAGGTAGCAGTACCTGAGTGGCCGATAAGAGAGAGATCAACCACTGCACTTAAGGAAATGGTGTAGAGAGGAGGGCTCAACTACCCTCATAAATAGAAAAGGAGCAATGGGCCGAGGTATTGAAGATGAAGTACAGAAGGGAAGCAACTGAGGAAGCGATTCCTGTACCCACGATTAGTGCCGGGAAGCGTGGAAGACTGCAGAGAGCTGTGGTGTGACGAAAAGTGGTAGTTCGAGTACAGATAGAACGGATGTCATAGTTAGGGCTTGGGTTACTGTTGGGACATGCCCACAGTGTTGTAATGGCGAGACCTTCGGGCCGCCTATATAAGCATGTATTTTGTATCGTAAAAGGTTAGCTATTAAGACATTTAGCTATTCAGTCGATGATTTGTTAGCTCATAGACATTTTGTATTATAGAAGAGCCGAGCTCTGGTTCTATTATTCAGTCTGTAGTATCTTACTGTAACCAGTAGTTGACTCCTAGAGCATGTATGTAACAATCCGTAGGGATTGAGAGAGAGAGAGAGAGAGGAAGAGTATATTGTAAGAGAAGCAATATAAGAGAAGAGAAGAGATCTAAGAGAGAAGGGATCTCGGCGGTGTCTGTGGAGTTACCGAGAAGATCTCAACTACATATGAGGTTGCAACGGAACTGTGTTTACTCTCCCAAGTTATAATATATAAACTAGTTCCCATGGACGTAGGTTCTACCCTGGAAGTGAACCACGTAAAATCAGTGTGTTGTGTGGTTGATTCATGTGATTGTGTTTACTTATTGCTATCTGTCATTCATTACATGAACTTTGCTTACAGTTAATGTATGTATGCTATATTTCAGTTACAAGTAGCATAGAGGTTTACATGCAAGTTGAACGAATTAAGTATTCTACGTATGAGTTTACCAATGCTTGATTCATGATAGTAACAGTTACAGTGTTAAGTGATTTATGTATAAAACTTTAGCAATATTGCGCATAGTCGATGTTAAGCATATTAAACCATAGAAGTCTAAGTGAGGCTGTTTAACTCGGCCAGTGTGCCTAAGGGAGAAGGCCCTTAGACCTTGAGAGTCATATTAAGCCCTACTATAGGAGATATCGCAAGTACAGAAAGGAGACATCGCACCGTTGGAGGAGTTGCGGTGTGAGATATCGCAGGAGAGAAGGCAAGTAGAAGGGAAGGTTGTGCATTGTCTGCGAGGCTACAATGCAATAGAGTCCTTCTCCTATCAAATTCAGTGACTAAGAGAGAATATCGCCTCGCAGAGAGATCCCGCGGGCTAAGAAGAGGTAAGAACCACCAGGATGCCTCAGAACCTGGTTGAGGACACTTGAGTCTTTAGCCAACAAATAATATCACTTTGGGTGAGACTTCAGGCCGTTCTGTGGTATGTTGTCGAAAGGGCCAGTGAGCTAGGGGTGTTGTTGGTACATAACAAGTAAACCCAGGTCTACCCCATAGTAACCAACAAATGGTTCTGTTGCTGGTTTTGAACAAACTGAAGAGCTAATGTTCTGTTGGAATCCTACTAAAGACGAACTCAACCAGTGGGTTGGGTCTACAGAAAAAGAATTTACTATGATAGAAAACAAGAGTCCTATGTTGAGTACAGAGGACTGGTTGAAAAAACATATCTTCACAGACCTGCATACGATATTTTTTGCGACCTTTGGAAATGAGTTGTATGACTGGTTATCAAATTTGACTGATAAACACATATTCAAGAAGAAAAGAAACATTTTCTGGACACCGGAGCTGATTCAGACTGTCAAGAGCATCGATAATCCCACTTCATGAGCAGTAGAATTCTGGCTTGCGAGTGTGCTAGAAGGCTTCATCACAGAGTTTGCAGTTGATAAAAGAAAAAGCTTCAGCAAAGCCGAGCGGTACTTCTTCAAAGGATATCGTGGTAAGTACCTGAACTCTTTAAATTTTTCCATTAAGATGCTATTAGATGAAAAAGGAGTACTCGATATATATTCAGATGAATAAGTTCAGTAAGTGTAATGTCACAAGTGTTTGAGAGTGATTTTGATGAACTTGGACGTACATGTAGTGGAAAGAAATATAAAGTAGATTTCAGATCTTCTATATTTGAAAACACTTCAGACCATACTAGAGAACAGAGTCATAGTAATACAGAAAGAATAGAAGGGGGTATCTCTTACCACCCTTATACCCCATAGAAATCAACTGGGACTCAGAATAATCCCATAGGAACTCCATCTAGTAGCTCACATATAGTACATACTACCGCTACATCACCTACATCTACACCACCGAGTGGTAGTCACACAGCAAATCAGCATCCATGACGTAGAAATAGAATGGGGGATGACATGAAGCTACCTACCTTTAAGGGTACAGGGGCAGAAGACCCGGAACAACATTAGTTTCTATGTGAAGCCATGTGGACCATTAAGGGGATCCTAGATGATAATATTAAACTTGTACAGTTGGTCACCACACTTAGGGAACGAGCCTTAACATGGTATATGAAGTATACCTCAGTGCTTCCCAGAACAGTTGCACAGGTCAGGACCTCCATGATCAAAGAATTTAAGAAACCTAAGTTTGAGTCACAGTGCATTACAGAGCTCAAAGAAATTAAACAACTACCTTCAGAGTCAGTATGGGACTTTGATAAAAAATTCAAATCCCTTATAGACCAAGTCAGCTTTGAGTTTGCACCGGAGCAGCATAAGGAACGGTTTACTGCAGCACTGCTCCCCCATATCAGACTGCCACTGATGTAGTAGAAAATACAAATGCAGGATGATGCATTGGAGATGGAAATGAAACTAGAGGCTTCCCCTCTAGCTGAGACTAGTACAGGTATGAAAAACCTGCAAAACCCGTTAGCTAATCTCACCTTACAGATGCATGAGATTAAGAAAGGCAAAGAGATTGCACAAGAACTATGGTGCACAAAGTGTAAAGGATAGGGCCATACGAAAGATAATTGTCCAGTATTTGTTGAATATCTAGCAAGTGGGGCTCCTAACTCCTTAGCACAGACCCAAGGGCCATGGTGTGAACTCTGCAGAACTAGAGGACATAGACCACAAGAATGCCCTTTGCTTCAGAAGTATGTACAGACCCCTAAGAACTTATACTGTAACTTCTGTAAGTCAGTAGGACATGATGAACATAATTGTCGAGCTTACGATCTCATGGTCAAGAGAAAACATGACTTGTACAGAGTCCAGTCAGAGACACCAAGTCCAGCAGCAGGACCACAGCATGAACCGGCTTATATTGGTCATGGAGGAGGATTCAGAGGACAAGGCCGTGGAGGAGGCTTTGGCCATGGTGAAGGCTTTGGTCATGGCCATGGAACAATCAATTGTTACAACTGTGGAGTTGTAGGACATTATGCTAGGGATTTCCAGAGCCCCACTACGACATGTAATTATTGCAAGTCCTATGATCATCCTATAGAAGAGTGTCTGATCTTGTTAGCCAAGATCAGGGAACCTAAGCCATTAGTAAACCATAACTTTAAGCTTATTGCTGCTGAGCAGAAAGAACCAGAACCAAGAGTCAACATTGTGACTCGCAGTGGTGCTTCTACTAGTAGAACATCGCAGGATGACGAGAAGAATACAGGTTCGGAGTGGGTGCGCAAAGATCCTAATAAATCAACACCACTTGACCTACAGAAGAATAAAGAAACATTTCAGGAAGCTAAAACTTTGTTTAATGACCCTACACCATCAGGATCATAGGTACTACCATCTAGGGGTGCACCGCAACAAACACCGTGTGGTGTTAGCCCTGTACAGATATCGCAGGCTACCACATCGGGAAGGTGCGACAAGGATGAGTCGACAGGAAGTGTACAATCCTTCCTGCTGAGTTGCTTAAAACTTGTGAGAAATGAGAAAGCTATCGGAGAGCTTCAACACATCATATATCAGTGTCAGCCATCTTCTTCCATGAACAGTGTGGAACGTGCTGTTGATAATATTATGGGACATACAAGAACAGGAAGAGAGATGAGGCTCACAGCACAAGTCAGAGAATTTGAAATGGATGAGGTAATCCTAGATTTAGGATCAGAGGTAAACATTCTGACTAAGCAGACATGGGAACAGATGGGTAGGCCTAAGTTAGCCAGATCACCTATCCATCTGAGACTAGCCAATCAGCAGTGGGTATCGCCACTAGGTCAATTACCGCAAGTGCTAGTTAACATTGACGGAGTTCGCAGCTTTGCGGACTTTGAAGTTATAGAAATAATTGGCGATAGTAGACCATATCCAACGCTACTAGGTATTGATTGGGAAATCAGTAACATGGCTATTATCGATTTAAAGAAAAGACAAATGACCTTCGAGGACAATCAGATTCGGGTCATCGCACCGTTGGATCCTTTTCAGGGTCCTAGATATACTAAACCTATCCGAGCATAGGATGAGGCACGTAATATGGAGAGCCTCTATCACATGACCGCAAATCATAGTGACTACATCAATCCAACCGCAGAAGGAAACATTAGTTGGTGATGTGACAACTCATGCGCATCAGACTCGGATGTTGGTTTAGAGAACTAGCAGAATAGACTTTACAAAGTCTCAGCTCGCAGATGTGTGTTTATGACTAAGTCCCTACGATGGATTGGCACAGAGATTAAGGATACTCCATCGTTTGATGGCTTAGCAGATGTCAACGACTTTCTAGTGCAGTTCAAATAGGAAATTCCTCAGGAGCATAGGATGTCAGTCATTGACCTTGCAGTAAGAGCCACACCTGCAAGATGGTGGCATGCACATAGAGAACATATCGAATCATGGGATGACTTCAAGAGATTGATGGCGATAAGGTTTTATAATGACAAGGAGTGTCTACAGTAGAGGTACACAGGAGAAAGTGACCCCAGGTCACATATTAAGATATGTGAACAGAATTGGTCGGACATTCTCGAGGATGAATGGGTTCACCTATTCATTCATACTTTAGATCAAACTCCAAAGAACTGGTACACAGAAACCAAGTTGCACAGAGGAACCAGTACATGGCCACTCATGATAGACAGCGTTGAACTCACTTTTTCTTTTGAATTTGAGTATCAAAGTATTGATCAGGCCCTAGATGTCATAAAGAATAAGATATTTGAGGACTATACTCTATCAGTGCATACTCAACCCGAGTGGGCCATCCAGTTAGAAGATGCGCTTGAGTGTTATAACTTCATAGCAGAACCAGAGGACGAGGAGGAGAATCCTCACAGTATCAACATTCTAGAGTTAGAAGGGACTCATGATGTTGATGGATCGAGGCTACAGATTCCAGCTATCATGGAGCCCATCAAGATTAAAAATATCAATATTGGCACAGACACAGAACCAAAGTTTGCCTCTATTGGAGACTATTGGGATGATGAAACGGTAGCACACATTGCAGATTTGTTACATGACTATCAGGAATTATTCCCCACTAAGTTCACAGAGATGAAAGGAATCATAGGAGATTTTGGAGTAATGAGGATACCAGTGAAAGAGGATGCTAGGCCAGTTAAGCAGCGTCCATATAGATTAAACCCTCGCTATAAATAAAAAGTTAAGGATGAGATCGATAAGATGATAGCAGCAGGAATTATTGAGCTCATGGAGGAAAGCGAATGGGTTAGTCCCATGGTCATGCAAGAAAAGAAAATCAAAGGAGAAATCAGAATTTGTGTCGATTTGCGCAAACTCAACGATGCATCACTTCACGACCCATTTCCGACACCTTTTACTGATGAAGTGTTAGACAATGTGGGAGGATAGGAGGTCTACTCCTTCACTGATGGATTTTCAGGCTATCACTAGATCAGAATCCATCCAGAGGATCGATCTAAGACCACTTTTGCAACAGAATGGGGCTCATTCCAGTATACGGTAATGCCCTTTGGTCTTCAAAATGCATCAACTATCTTTTCAAGAGTAGTAGTTGCTGTATTTAAGGAATACATCCATAAGTTCTTAGAAGTTTATTTTGATGATTGGACTGTCTTTGGATTAATCGACAAGCATATAGGAGATTTAAGACTGATGTTAGAGAAATGTAGGCAGTACCAGATTTCTCTAAACTTGAAAAAATGTATATTTTGTGCGCCATTTGGTATTTTGTTGGGTCATATTGTTTGCAGACAAGGATTGATGGTAGATCCTGTAAAGATTGCCATCATTGTAAATATTCCAGCACCCAACTCAGTCAAGCAATTGAGGACAGTACTTGGTCACACTGGGTACTATAGAAAATTCATCAAGGGGTATGCAAAGATCACAGCACCGATAGAAAAGCTGTTAAAGAAAGACGTGAAATTCCTATGGAATGAGGAATGGTAGAAAAGTCTAGACACTCTCAAATAAAAGATGGTTACAACACCCATCTTAGTATTTCCATACTGGACCAAGCCATTTCATGTCCATGTGGATGCATATGGCATCGCACTGGGGATCATTTTAACCCATCCAGGAGAAGGGGGTATCGATCACCCTATCACATACTCAAGCATAAAGCTATCCACTGCAAAAAAGAACTACACCACTACAGAGAGAGAAGGATTAGCTATGGTGTATGCTCTACAGAAGTTTAGGTACTACCTGTTGGGTGCCTCATTCAAGATGTTTACTGACCATTCCGCTTTAAAGTATTTGGTCAATAATCCAGTGTTAGGGGGAAGAATCTGTAGATGGTTACTCCTGTTTCAGGAGTATGATTTTGAAATCATTGTAAAGCCAGGAAGATTGAATGCCGGACCTGATCATCTGTCGTGGATAGATTTAGGAGAAGAACCAAGTAACTTAGAAGATAATTTTCCAGATGCGCAATTGTTTTCTATTCAGATCGTAGATGAGTACTACGCTGATATCATTCACTTTCTCACTATAGGGCAGGCACCTGTTGAGTTTAATAAGCAACAAAAGAAGCAGTTAGTTGTTAAAGCAACCGACTTCACTTTGATCGTAGGACAATTATACAAGTTAGGTCCAGATGAAGTCCTGCGCAGATGCATTATGCCACATGAGAAAGAGGACATTATCAGGGAAGCACATTCAGGTACCGTAGGAGGCCATTTCGCAGGAAAGCCGACTGCGCAGAAAATTTTGACTGCAGGATTATGGTGGCCTACTTTGCATAAGGATACTAAGGAGTTTTGCAGATGTTACGATATCTACCAGAGGATAGGAAAACCTTCACGAAGAGATGAGATGCCGCTGCGACCACAGATTACGCTGCGCGCATTCGAAAAATGGGCTATAGATTTTGTGGGTCCTATCAACCCATCAGGAAAACGAACTGTTGCGAGATACATCATCACAGGAACAGAATACCTCACTAGATGGGAAGAGGTGAAAGCAGTAAGGAATTGTGATGCTGCTATAGTTGCACAGTTCATTTTTGAAAACATCATCAGTAGATTTGGATGTCCAGTAATTTTGATGAGAGATCAAGGCACACATTTTTTGAACCGCACTATTGAATCCTTAACAGAGGAATTCTAGATACAACACCATAAGAGCACTCCTTACCACCCACAAGCTAATGCTACGGTGGAGGCCTTTAACAAGATTCTAGAAAATGCTCTTACTAAGATTTGTAATAGCCAAAGAAATGATTGGGACCTTAGGGTTAACTATGTATTATGGGCTTATAGGACTACATGCAAAAAACTTACAGGGCACACACCTTTTAGCTTGGTGTATGGACAAGAGGCTATTATTCCTATGGAATATATTATTCCCAATTTAAGAGTTGCTCAAATAACCAGAATGGCTGATATAGACACAATGAATGAAAGACTAGCGCAACTGCTTTCCTTAGAGGAAGACAGCTTCATCGCAGGATTCCATCAGAAAGTGTAGAAGGCACGAGAAAAAGCTTGGCATGATAGGCACATTAAGAGTAAGACTTTTCAGATAGGAGACCTAGTGCTCCTCTATGACAGTAAGTTTATTAAGTTTCCAGGGAAGTTCAAAATGCATTGGTTGGGGCCATATCAGATACAGCAAGTTATAGAAGGAGGTGCTATTCAACGCAACAAACTGAATGGGGAACTTCTTCCCACTTTGATTAATGGAAGCAGGATTAAGCTCTATAGTGATAGCCACTCCACCTCTCAGCCCTAAGACAGACAATGTATGGAAGTGTAGATGCCCAGTGTAGTTGAAAGGAGGCATCGCACCGGTAATGAGTCTACACCGGCAGGTAAAAAAAAAAAGAAAAACCTCTAAGTATAAGTTTATGTTATGCAAGTCGCAGGACGCTTGTGGAGTTTTGAACGTTGAGGAGGTTCACGCCAGCAGTTGGTTCCGATGATGCAGTGAGGCATTGCAGCAAGGCGATGTTTCCCCATGCCACGTCGACACTTTTGAAAAGGGACAGAAGGCCAGTCACTTCGCCTTCTGACAAGCAGTTAATCCGGATATGACAGGTATCCGTTGCCTTAGATTTGGCAACAGTATAATGATTTTTCCAGACTTGGTAAAATATTCGATGAGACCAGTGGCTGCACACATGTTTCGAGGAAAATTTGATCGAATTTCAGCAATTAATGAGGATTGAAACGATGGTTGTTGTCTTTTCCATGCAATTAATACTGCCAACGGGTCGAGTCTAAATGACCGAAGGAGAAACTACAACAAGAGAAACCGGCTGTTAGTGGCTCGGGGGCGAGCCACAAGTAAGTGTTAGGGGATTGTTGGAGAAGGGTCCCATAGCTACAGGAAAAGCTGTTGTTTTGGAATGAGAAATTCAAAGGTAACAGTACCTGAGCGGCCGAGAAGAGAGAGCTCAACCACTGCACTTAAGGCAAAGATGTAGACAGAAGGGCCCAGCTACCCTCATAAATAGAAAAGGAGCAACGGGTTGAGGTATTGAAGATGAAGTACAGAAGGGAAGCAACTGAGGAAGCGGCGCCTGTACCCAGGATCAGCACTGGGAAGCGTGGAAGACTGCAGAGAGCTGTGGTGTGACGAAAAGTGGTAGTTCGAGTACAGATAGACCAACTGTCACAGTTGGGGTTTTGTTTACTATTGGGACAGGCCCACAGTGATGTAATGGTAAGACCTTCGGGTCATCTATATAAGCATGTATTTTGTATCGTAAAAGGTTATCTATTCAGACATTTAGCTAGTCAGTCGATGATCTGTTAGCTCATAGACATTTTGTATTATAGAAGAGACGAGCTCTGGTTCTGTTATTCAGTCTGTAGTATCTTACTGTAACCAGTAGCTGATTCCTAGAGCATGTATGTAACAATCCATAGGGATTGAGAGAGAGAGAGAGATGAAGAGTATATTGTAAGAGAAGCAATATAAGAAAAGAGAAGAGATCTAAGAGAGAAGGGCTCCCGGCGGTGTGCACAGAGTTACCCAGAAGATCTTAGCTGCATATGAGGTTGCAACGGAACTGTGTTTACTCTCCCAAGTTATAATATATAAACCAATTCTTGTGGATGTAGCTTCTACCCTAGAAGTGAACCACGTAAAATCAGTGTGTTGTGTGGTTGATTAATGTGATTGTGTTTACTTATTGCTATCTGTCATTCATTACATGAGCTTTGCTTACAGTTAATTTATGTATGCTATCTTTCAGTTACAAGTAGCATAGAGGTTTACATGCAAGTTGAATGAATTAAGTATTTTGTGTATGAGTTTACCAGTGCTTGATTCATGATCGTAACAGTTACAGTGTTAAGTGATTTATGTATACAACTTCAGCAAGATTGCGCATAGTCGATGATAAGCATATTAAACCATAGAAGTCTAAGTGAGTCTGTTTAACTCGGCTAGTGTGCCTAAGGGAGAAGGCCCTTAGACCTCAAGAGTCGTATTAAGCCCTATTATAGGAGATATCACAAGTAAAGAAAGGCGATATCGCACCGTCAAAGGAGTTGCGGTGTGAGATATCGCATGAGAGAAGGCAAGTAGAAGGGAAGGTTGCACATCGTTTGCGAGGCTGCGATGCGATAGAGTCCTTCTCCTATCAGAGTCAGCGACTAAGAGAGAATATCACCTCACGAAGAGATCCCACAGGATAAGAAGAGGTAAGAACCACCAAGATGCCTCAGAACCTAGTTGAGGACACTTGAGTCTTTAGCAAACCCATAAGATCACTTCGGGTGAGACTTTAGGCCGTTTTGCAGTCTGTTGCCGAAAGGGCCAGTGAGCTAGGGGTGTTGTTGGTACATAAAAAGTAAACTCGGGTCTGCCCCATAGTAACCAAGACCAGGTATAAAAATAATCATCATAGACATTGTGTACTGAGTCTCCTCCTCCTTGATGGAGGAAGATATCTCCCCACCTGCTCATCCTCGGCTAATGTGGAGATCTGACCGGTAGAGGTATGGTAGGGCTCAATGCTAGCACTCTCTCTTGAAGAAGGCCACTAATATGCTTGCATAGCCAAAAGAATTTCGCCTTCCCCTCTTGCAGTCGGATAGTTGTCTCCTCATGATGGGGGAAACTCCCAAACACCAATCATATAGAGCACCTCGCAAACAGTCAACTGCCAGCCTCATTTGGTTCCTTGTGGCCAAATGTAAAGATGAGGATCCTGATATTCTCACAATGGTGCTAGCTAATACCTGGAGAGTAAAATCTTGGATATGTACAACTGGAACGCAGGTCCCTCTTTTTTGAGTACCCGGTGTACATAACACATCTATATAGTTTTGGACACTTAAGGGGTCAACACCCCTGCCAGTGCTCTCCAAGTTCACCGGTGCTCCTGGTTGTGACAACCCGGTAATGAAATATATGTCTTCAGTGGTAAGATCCAAGGTTTCACCTTGTAGGTTGAACATCCCCAAGTCATGATCCCAATAATTTACCATGAACTCAAGTATGCGGACATTGGCCCGCATGGGTGATGTACAAAATAATTTCAGTAGTCCACTGGTCCACAATGCCTGTACAGTGGGTGCACTTTGGAGCGCCACTTGGTCCATTATTTCATGCTCCCTTTCCCTCTATTCCAGAACCATCTTTTTCCTAGCAAAAACAAGTATTTTGATTCAGTATTTCCATATCGAAATTCAAAATTTTTGACTATATTTAACCTTTTGTCCTCCACGCAGCATATGCGACTGCCTATTTAGGCATGTCGCGTACTATACGTGACTATCTAGTTAGGCAACTCACGTATAGAACACGTGTACGCAAGTTTCCATATCAGCAACCCGCATATGCGCCATGCTACAATTCAGGATAATTTTAAATATGGAATTCAGACTCAAACCTAATAATTGCTTGGATTAAATTGAAGAGCTTAGGGTGTAGGCTTATCGGAAACTTGTGGATTTCAATTTCAACGATCCAATTGTCCACAATGATCGAACAAAGGTAGACGGTAAAACTTGTTTTTTATGGCTCAAAAGTTCAAATGGTGAGTTTGTTTTGATTTTTCAACTATTTATAGAAATTATATTTCTTAAAGTGGGTCTTTTTCTATAGTTTGAAATGTCAATCAACTAATACCATATTTCTTTACGCCTTGGAACAGGTTTGTCACTTTTACAAAGTGTTTTTGCTCCAATAGGGTGGTTTTGTTATTTCCAATACATTTTGGCATCTTTATTCAATCCACATTAACCTTAGAATTCAACATTTTGCCACGGACTATGGTATTTTAAGCCATTAGTCCCTTGTTTTTACCATTGTTCTTCCATGGCTAGGATCCCTTTTCATGAGTATCATTCTTATAAGCCTTTGTTGTCCTTTGGTACTCATACCGCAACTTTTTTAGGTTCAGGGGTATCCTCTTAGCTATTTTTCATGCCAAATAGAGCTTCTTTTGAATATTTCTTTTCAAGCTATCCCTTTATAGGACTCCCGACCTTTATGGAGTTTATTTAGGCCCAGGTATGACTCCTTCAAAATAGACTTGACTTCCGAGTTAACTCGTCCGTTCAAGCTCGTTAAGAATATGTGAACAGGCATCCACATTGGTGGTAGGTTATCTCTTTCTCGGACCATGCGGAATAATACGAGAAAGGATCACTCTCTTTTCTTTTGAATTGAGAAGAGTATTCTCAGGTATAGGTTTATCACTTTTCCGAACCTAAGGGACTAAATTTACGGAAAAGGAACACCCGATTTGAGCTTAGTTTTCTCTTTTTCGTGCTCTGGACCCAAACATGAAAAATATTTTGAGTGTACTTTGTGTCTTTGTCATGCTCGTTAAACACTTAAGAACAAAGCAACGAGTTCATTGTTGTAAGACCCATTTCTCGTAACCAAATGGATCTTTCCGAGTGATCTTGCTTTCCTTCACACTCGTAAAACTCAAGCTATTTTATGTTGTTATGGAAGGAGCGTTGGGTAGATGGTAATTTAACCTTTTTTGGACCTCCCTGACTAAGTACGAAAAAGGTTCACCTTTTACTCTACGGAAGTTAAGAGAGTTCTTCTGTGGTATGTTTTATACTTTTTCGGCCTCAGGAGACTAAATTGGACGAAAAAGCACCCCCTCGGAGTCTTCTATGGAGTTTTCAGACTCTCTAAATGTGAAAACACCAATTGAGCATGTACTAGTTCGGGCTCATTAAATCCATGAATCAGTGACACTATCAAGCATTATTTTCTCGTCTCTTCAAGCTTGTTAAAAAATGAAGAGGGAACCGAGTTTACTTTCCTAGACTTGTTAAAACTTAACAGGGAAGGTAAGGAAGAATTTTTCTCTTGTTTTCAGTAATGGCAGCATGTCATCCTTGAACATAGCACTCTTTGTTTTCTGATATCCATGTTTCAGTGTCCACTTTTGTTCAGCTATTACTTTGAGTTTCTTAATCCTCCTCTTGTCCATTATACCTGGGGAATCTGATCATGTCTCCTACATCACAGATAAGTCTAGTTGTTCTATCTATAAGTTATACGCTGCCTTGGGTCATCTCTGTGTTGTGCTCATTGTTCAAGGACTCTACCCAATGTTTGATCTATAGCCTGATCCCATCATTATTATATCTATTATCCATTGTGTCTCCCTTCTTTTTCCCAGTTCCTAGTCACTCTTGTGATCTGTTGAAGGATCTATTGCCTTCCTTATCACATCATGGTTCCGTTTCAGTACTTCTTGATGACGAAGACCTAGAGTTTCGACAATCGTACCTCAAGATTCACTCCATTGGTGATTTCCTTTGCTTCAGTTGTTGATTATCATTTATTGATTGACAAACTGTTGAATCCTTTCCATGTTTGACTTCAAATTACCCTTATTCACATTGCTTGGATTGTACTGGTTCTTTGGGATCCTTTATGAAGACCTTAGTTCCTCAATTGTGGACTAAGTTGCGTAAGATTATGTTTTATTCCTATACACAGCTTCCAGATCTTTGAATACTCATCATTAATGTATATTGTGGCTTCGATCCACCTTTGTAATATACGTGGTTTTATACCCCATATCATATGATGTACTCAAATATTGTAAAGGAGCTAGTGTTCCAGTAAATTGAACATAGCATCCTCAGATGTAACTTTATATATGACATTACTATGTATTTGTTTGAGGTACTCTCTCTAATCCATTGGATTTCTGAGTTCTCCAAAGATTAAAGATTATAATGTATTTTGGCCATCATTTCCCTCTGACCTCACACATTAGGGGGCATCTGTTATCCACCTGAATGGCACCTCTCCGTCCGAGTGCCGACATCCCTCATGTTGGCACACAAAAGGACATCTATGGATTGAGGGTTGCCCAAAACACTATAGATGGGATTATCATGAACTACATTCATCATCCATCTAGCTGGATATTTTTACCCTTTTTCTATGTCAAGTCATATACGCAACTCTCTATATATGCAACTCGCGTGTTATACGTGAGTCTTGGTTGTTGCATGTCACATACAGATGTATATGCGGGTTACCCTTAGAGAAACTCGCGTGTCATACACGAGTTGCTAGTCTTGATACCCGCGTATACTTACCTTTGACATTAAAAATAAAAACTTGTGATTACTTGAGATTAGTTAAGCCATTTACCTTAATCACCTTAACTGTCTCAACCTCCTCAACCTTCGAAACTTCCTTATTTCACCTAGTATAAATACAAGCCTTGGGGAGGGTGTTTGATACATACACTTGGAGAGCAAAGTTATGCTGGTGGAGTTTATACAGAAGTCTTTGGAGCAGTGGAACTCAGAATCCTTTGGCTGCAGAGGAGTCCTTGTCTCAGGCGTTGGGTTAATCTGAACTCTTTCATTATTGTTAATAAAGAGAATCCTTTTTCCATATTGTGTATTGAGATGTATCTCATATATTGTGGTTTGATAAATGTTTATGTTTTAGCATTCTATATATGATTTATCTAACCTGTTTATATATATAAATCATCTTGTATTTGGAATATTGACTCTTGACAGGTGAAGGAGAAGCATCCCTGAAGGCTTTGGAGGAGAAGCAAAACGGAAGAGGACAAGCTAGGATCAACCGTCGTATATCGGGTGAGTCTTTTCCATCCTCCTATTTCCTTTATTGCACTTTAGAGTCGATTGCCTGCAAGTTTATTGAGTATGTTGGTAACCCCAAACTTTTGATTATAAGGTGTTCATTCCTGTACAACACCAGGAGGGGACTTTCCCCGGAGTGTCGTTATCCTACACATGTTTCCTTGCATTGAGCATAGGTATGCTCCACTGCTTGGAACTAGTTTGTCTTCCCCTTGACACTCGTATCCTCCTAGATTTGTAACTATAAAGCACTTTTATTATTTTTCAATATTTTAAAAATATCTGAAAAAGTCAAAAAAAAAAAAACCAAAAATCCGGATAGGAAAATATGTTATCTTTGGTAGCAGTCGAGTCATGTCGCTTTCAAAAAAAGCTGTATATCATATTCATTGGTTGGGTTAAGAGTTTGACTTAGGAGTTGTACTCGTTTCTCTGATTTTATCTTGACTGACTAGTTAAGCTTCTAGTTCCTATGGAGCCTCTATCGATGCCTCCTGTGTCGTAGAGATGTCCCAGTTTTGTATATTGAGTCTATGCTTCCTACATTGAGTCACCATTCACCTTTATGCTCTTGTTCGAAGGAAGTTGAATCCTGAGTCGGCCATTCCTCAGTTTTCTTGACTTTGCATGTCGGCCATCCCCGTTACCGGTACTGGTTCGAACACATTATGATCGAGTCCTTCCACATTATACAGCTTTGTTCAGTACCTCGTGTTGGATGATGGGGCATGCCTTAATTCCCTCCTTCCAGCGGATTCCATCCTGTCGACTTCAGATCATTTATTCTGGGATATGAGTCTAGAGTCATTTGAGTTCCTTGAGACTTACAGTAACTAGTGGTAGGTTATCTCTCCATCGATAGTTTTGGGAATACATCAATGTCCCCTGATCTATGGATTCTTTCAAGTGTTCAACCTCAACACATTTATTCACACAGGTTAGATTTCACTCTAGTTCCTTGATTCCATTTTCATTATTGGTGGATGATCTAGCGTCTGTTAATAGTATACATCAATGACCTATAATCAGACGATGGACTACAATGTTTGACCTCAACACCTTTATTCACATAGTAGGACATGTACTTGTAGCAGATTATTTCGAAGAATTTCCAGATTGGTGGCATTTCTGATATGCTACCTCCTTGATCATGTCAGTGTTCATGAGATTTCAGCTCTCATGACTTGATTCCAGTGTATGTCAGATATCTTCAGCCATCATGGCTATCATGATCCTTTTTATATCTTCATCATGGAGATTCTGATCTATCTATATTGTACATTGTGATGGCCACACATGTCATATTTTGTATCATGCCTATTCATGGCCATTGTACTCTTATGTATTCGGGACTATTGTATGTACATGTAGTCATATGCAAACAAATTTGTACTATATTGTTGGATGGCTAGTTCTTCCACCTGTTTATTCATCACTCCAATTCTGGGATGGACTTATAATGTATTTCGGCCATCGTATCACCCCTCTGACCTCACACATTAGGGGGCATCTGTTAAAGCTAATTTTACCACACATGGTAGATCACACATTTATGGCCTTCCCTGTCCCTATGCAGACTCTTTGGACCCCATGGACTATTTTTGTACCTTTTATGTTTCCAAGATCATCCCTAAAAACACATGTTATTTTCTATACGTGACTTTTAAACCCATTCTCGCGTATATACGCGGATATAACCCTTGAACCTGCATACATCGGGATGTGTGCAAAAGGCCAAATATTTTGGAGTTTTCCCTAATATGGATCCGAGTCACTTGTCTCTTGGCCTTCCATATGCCTTGATATTGCTCGGATTTGACCTTCCATTACCCCATTGAAGCACTATATAAGGAACCCTTTGGATACATTGAAGAGGAGGAATTGAAGAGCAAGAAAACTATAGTCCATTGTTGTCGTAGCTTGCTTACACTTGAGTCTACATCCCTTTGTCCCTTGGAGCACTTGGTGTTCTTCCCAAGCTTTCCTTTGCTTGTGAGCTTGCTATTGAGAGATGGAGGATTGAGGTGGTGGAGGCCTAGGTGGAGGACTCAGTTTCTTGGGTTCGCAAACATGCCGACATAGGTTTTCATTCTTATAATCTCTGATTTATATTAATAGAAATATCTTTTCCTATCCAATGATGTGCTTTTAAATGAATATTGAATCCATGGATTCTTTTAATTTCTTATACATTATTGATTATATATGATAGAGTAGGTCTAACACCATTCTATAGCATGCTTCCCATGTTTTCTAATTGTTGAGAGAGCAAATTGTTAACACAAGCAGGATTGGAAAATCTCAACGGGGATCTACATCAACCATCTAGAATAAGGTGTGTTTTGAGATCCTTTAGTGTTAGATGTTTCATTTATTTTGCATATTGGGAAGGGGTTGATTTCTACTGTTACTCTCTCTATTGTGGTACACCCCAAGCCATAGGAATTTTTTCTCCGTAACAAAAGGTATTTCCTATGTTCAATTCCTATCATGTCTAGTTTTCAACAAGTAATTTAACAAGTCAGTTTTTTTGTAGTCAAATAACTCGGCTTTATTGTAGTCAAAGACACGTCCAATTGGGATATGTGGAATTTGAGAGTTAAAATAGCACTGTCGAGGGACGCACTAAATGTATTTAGTTCAATTTTTTTAGATGCATTCAATATCTCCGAGTCACCAATTGTAAACAAGATAACTCATTCACTAAGTGAAAGGAGACCTTACACAATCTTTGAAACACCCTGGGCTCACAAAATCAGGACCATATGTCTAAAAAACCTAATATATATCACACAAGGTAAGATTATTACATTCACTTCATTTACAATTCCAAAAGAAAAAGAGATGCAATACTACATATTAGCTTGTATCACACTATCAACCTCAAAGGCTTTGATTTATTAATTATGAATAGAATCCATTATATGCCTCCCACAAAATCCCTTATAGGATCACATAAATATCATAGACTTTTCATCGCAGGTGTGTGTTGGAAAATTCAAGGAATATTAGCTTCAGGATATTCTATTTTGGAAGAAGGGATAAGAAGGGTATCCCCTTTGAGATATGGAATAGAATAGTGGTTCTGAAAGATATCAGGTGATGGGGGTTGAATAATCATCATTTGTTTTGCAAAATATTTGGAATACAATATTATTTGAAGGATATAAAGTGGCAAAGGGATTTGGTGTCAAGTTATACATCAAAAATATATACGTCCAACTTCAGTGGATGAATGGATTCAAAACCCATGAAAATCACATCATAATGGTTCACTAATTTGTAAAGAAACAATTTTGACTTTCTTGATCATCAGAAGGTGGCTAGTATGGAAAGTGGTGGATGGTTAAAGAGTTAAGAGTGGATGTAGATACCTATGTTTGATGTAGGAAGGAGTATAAACTCTACAGTGCATTGATTGAGTAGTTGAGAGGAATGGGTATTTTCTATATACCACAAGATGAACTCCACTTCAATCCTCTATATGGAGTCAAATGTAAGTCATAAAACATGTTATGTGTGGTTATAAATAACAATAATGAATGGGGATATTATATCAGAATCCTAAAATTTAGGAATGTGGGAATAATGGACTGTTCTGACAAATTAATATGGTCAAAAAATATTGGTGGATGACGCTATACTCCTAAAATCGGGTATAAATACATGTGTATTCCTTATTGGGAGAATATAAATCCATGTGTTCCATTATTTCTATTTAGCAAGAACAAATTCTTCACCATCATTTATAATATCACTTACTGATATCAGAGAAAAATATCACCTACTAAATCAATCGGATCTACTGCTTCATTGACAAAAACATAAAGGGTTGGGTCTCAATCTATAAATTTAGTTAAAAAGTGAAGAATTACTCCACACATACTCTATATGAATCCAATGCTCAATTTGGATGTTCGGGGACACCAATTTGATTTCTATCTTGACTCCAACACTGAATTTGAGTACATCGTTGCTTTGTGTGATAATTTAGGGTTTCATTTTATATCTGGAAGCTACGAATGCAATCTATGTTCTAAATTTATAAACTTGGATATACATATGACTTTGTTAATATATGAGGCCATGATAGGTTGTATCCCTACTCTGTTCACCTAATTTTTTTTTGTAATCTACATAAATACATCTAATATATTATAATGATGCTTTATTACTGATAATAAAAAATTAAACATGAAACTTGTTGGGAAAAATATTGAAGATCTCAACAAACATGTGGCTAAGAAGTATCATAGAATATGGTTATTACAAATTCAAAGCATGCCCTATATTTAGTATTAATAATTCAACTACAAACATACTTTGAACATAAATGATAAAGTAAACAAGCCATCATTGTAAAATCCACAACCAATGCTAACTCTCCTCCTATTAGAGAAGCAATATGTTAATAATATTCATAAACTCCAAGACTGATATACACTGATTGTAAATATTCTTATTTGAGGAGCTTGATGGATGCCGCCAATCTAACTCCCAATTAAAATATGCAGTATATAAATTTAGAATAAAAAAATGCAAGTATTCCTTCCAATTAAAAAGGGATAACACACTTTATATGTATGATGAAATCCAAAAAAACCGGCATAAAAGAAAGGTAATACATAAAAAATAGATCGAAAAAAAATACATACTATGGTTATCCTCTTGATTTCAAATAGTTTTGTCATTGTACCAAAAGGAATGCTTAACACTAGCCATCCTCCATTGGTGGCATGGGGTGCATATTAACAATACTAATTTCTCTGAGGATAAAAACCACCAAACTAGCTTCCAAATGAAGTATACCTCATATGAATGAATGTATAAAGAGTAGAAAAATGCAGTAATTCTTTACACCCAACAAAGAGGGGCACACTAACATAGGTTTTTTTACCCCCTATTTTGTATGGGTGTCCATGTGTGATTTTGATCACAATCTTTAGAGAGGTGACCTACAAATGTTGCATGATACAGTCCTAATGTGATGATATGCTAAGTTTGATCTTCCCCTTTCCCATGGAAAGTTTCTTCCCATAGAAAAGGATATAACCTTTTTAACATTGTTATTTTTGGGTATCGTTTTCTATCTTGATGTTCTAGTCATTGTTTGAAGGAATTATTTTAAATCTTCCATATTTACATAATTCAAACAAGCAGGGTAATGCCACATGTATCAGTAGGGTTATTCAGTGTGGTTGATGGAATCCATAAGTAAGGGAATTTTATGGATCAACAAAAGTGACATCCTCATCTTCATATATGGGCATTAAATAAGGTAAACCTCGACATGACTTCAGAACTTGGAAATGGTGAATTTACCATTCTGTGCAAGTCCATGGGTACAATATGGTAAAGAGAAGTTTATTAACACCAATCTTATTGATTACATGCACTTTTCATCGTAGAACAAGGTGTACTTAGACCTAAAAAGGAATTTCGAATTAAATTTGAGGATAGATCTATGCGCGAAATCCTAAAGGAAAATTCTGGTCATACATGACCCTAAAACCACCATAAAACAACAATTTAGGAAGTATCTGAAGGGAGATCAACTGTAAAAGGAATCACATCCAGTAAAATATAATTTATAATACATCCAATAAAAACCATTTCCTTCATATTGCTTGTTACCCACTTTTTGGCATGTGTGTCAAAATGTGGTAAGTAGGGTTAACTCACATTTTTGGGTAGTCAACAGGTCTGCTCAACACATTAGGAAGTATTTTTGATTTTAAGATCATTTAGCCTACAAATATCAATGCATTAGGGTTACTTTTGAGTAGTGAAGGTGATGAAACTAAGGTATAGTCACCAACGGGAAATTCTAGGAGGAATTACGACCTTCAAGAAAGACAAAAAAAAGATATGAGCGACAAGTCTGGGAGTCATATAGTAATATTATATACAACAATGAAAGCAATTAACTTTTGTAATCGAGACTAGTTATTGTAGCAATGACAACAACAAATATGGTTTTGGTCATGTTACCGCCATACTAAAATGTACCTGGTGTGTAAAACAAGTATTTCCCTAGTTTCCTTTTCGACCAAACTCACTCTATTTATCAACTCAAGTACTGATTTTCCTATTTCCTTTATAGCTTGACTTATATCATCAACAAATAGACTGGGAATTTTGAATGAGAAAAAAAGGGATATGTAACACATCCCTTGGAAATTGTGGCAGTTTGGTTACATTATCAACCACAACTATCAGCAACAGGTGGATCTACAAAAAACCATACCAATATGTCATTAGTAACATCAAAAAACATATTAAGCATGTTAAAAAAAAACGAGATGAAACACATTCCTTGGTGGGAATTCAGGCAATTTGGTTGCATGTACCATTACTTGCTATATACATGAGAAACATTACATATTTATGTATAGTGGTTTGGATTCATATGGATTCACATAAATATATTTTTGGGAGTCATAATAGGAAGTATATCGGTTATGGATTTTCACATAGGTTCTCCCTCCCTTTTTGGTCCATGTGTCCTTGAACAAGGATTTTAATTGATTGAGAGAGCTATAAACCCCCAATATAAGATACACTAGTGCTTCCAGATCTCCCAACTTTGAAATTTGAAATGAAATACTCCCTTCTTCTATTAATCAAATGTATGCAAGGACTTGGATTCATTTCCACCCTTAGAATCTAAATGATTAAGAGCATGTACTAGAAACTTTTATACCGAAAAACTAAAATTAATCACTGAATTTGCATTCACCAAAACCTAGAATGTTATGGCCCCTTGGAAACCATTAAACTAAAATACAAAATAAGCATTGTCACAAAAATCAGCCATCGCCTATGTTACCAAAAACCTCATCTAACAAGGGCATTTATAATAGAAAACATCCTTGAAATCAAAACACACCAAATCCCATTTTTGATATCCATTCCCATTTCTGCATAATAAGCCATTGCTCAAGAAATGGGAAGTGTTTCTGCTAGCCACTTCTAAGTTCTCACAATTTCTTGGCAGAAAGAAAAATACCTAGTTGTAGAGACAAAGTGGCTAGACAATGGTATGAATCAATGTCTCATTTTTGAAAAAATGCTTGTTTTGGTATACCATCTCCGCAAGGATGATTTCATTTATGGTTCCAAAAGTGCCATTGGCCCTCCTAATATGGGTTCCTTCGATGGAGAAGAAAGTTTAACTATTTCATAAAATTGTGTAGCTATGTTGTATTGGGGATCCTAATACTGATGATTTGGTCAAGAAAAGAAAGGAGTATATGCAACATTTTTACTATCTTCGAAATTAGATACCATTGAGTGGTACAAAATGTGCTTGATAGGATACTATATTAATGAGTCCTATTTAAATTCCTTATTGAAGAAGATACACACCTACTCACAAAATAACATGAAACACATGCGTTGACCTTAAAATAACATGAAACAAGCCTAACTATTAAACCTGGACAAATTATAGGTGACGGGAAACAAATTCCTCAGTATTGCATATAAAATGCTAGTGTTCCAAATGTATGCATTTTTTTAAAACCAATAGTGTACTCTTCACAAACCTAAACTACTTCTAGCTTAGTAATCTTGTGCGATCGTGTCCTTATACAAATACGAAATCCTGTATAGCAATTTAATGGGCTGTTTAAGCACATTTTTTTCTAAGAACTCTCTTTGTCTCTTTTGATTATGATAATGGTGTATCTAGGTATATAATAAGACATCAAATGAATCAATGGGTTATGTCATCTTTATCTTTCGCAAGGTGTTTTACTATTTTTTGCTGCTCAGAAATGCTCCCAATGTGCCTAGAACTTTCACACACTGCTGCATGGGTGGTCAGAATTGGGAATATTTTTAAAAATATTGGATTCTACAACTTACATAGTCATAAATATTAGAATTTTCTTTTCCAAGTTATTCAATCATAGAAACAACCTGATAAATCAAACTATTTAAGGTAAGTTTTTAGATCAGATAGAACAAAGTTTACTTGAATGTATGGTAATCACCATAATCAACTAAATGTGTGTGTGTGCACATGCATAAATACCCAATACACAGTTCAATCAAACAAAATAAAACATAATTATACCTTGATTTGTGGAGCTTTTCATTGTCTTCTTCTGCTTTACCTTTCAAAACATCATTCAACATTATTCAAATTTTGTCCTATTGCAATAGTTTCATGTTAGGACCCATCAAATAAATTTTTGTTTGTTTATGAAAATAACAAAACCAATCTAAATAAATACAATACTATTACAATGTNCTTAATTGTTAATAATTGATCACCTAATAAAACATGGAGAACCAAAAACACTATGTATATAAGGCCATCGATCACATCAAAATTCCATTTCTTTCCTCTTAACTATGAAAATGTTTCTAAATGCTATCTGTAACAAGTTCCAATGGAGGAGTCAAATAGAAATAGTAAAAATTAAACACTAAAATTATAGAAATAGCTGTTTTTAATGTATTAATCCTTACCATTCATTGAGCTCCTCTCTATTTCGAGAATAATTTAATATTATCTACTAAACATGACCAACCATGTGAAGGTGGAATCTCTTATGGCCCCTCCCCCCCGTCACATTACTCTCAATTCCCCAATCCCAATGCATCTACTTGCAAATAACAATTTATTACAAATTATTTCACTCAATATCTGAAAGAAGCTTTAATTAAATCATTCATTAAACCATTCAATCATTCAACAGCTGAAAAAAAATCCATTATACCATCCATTTAGTCAATAGCCGATAAAAAAAATTTAGTAAAGCATTCATTAAAGCATTCATTTAACCATTCATTCATGAAACATAGGAAAAAACCATGTAAAATTTTCTCTTATAAATAAGAATTACTCAAAATTTCTTTAGTCACTTCGTTTTTACTTTTATTCTCTTTAAATAGTTAGTTAGAAGTGCATCTTCTAGAATTTGATCCTCGGTCTCCCTACTAGACTGCTCGCAAGGTTGAACTTGTAGCGAGGGCCGATGAATTTCTGCAATAATGTCAAAAATTTTCATTAATATATTTGTATTTTTATAAATACAAGTAATTCATTTAAAAAAACATTATGAAGGTGTTTTTTTACCTGGAATGGGCACATAAGCATGTTCATCATTATCCTGTACAATCTCAACCTGTTTAGTGTTATCTGCATCTACATGCTCTGTAGTTGAATTGTGTAGAATTAGAATTAGTGTTCATCATCTGCAATTATCTATACAAAAAAGTAGCATATTAATAAATTATTTACCAGGAATCGAAGCATGATATTTGTTTGGCTGGTGTACATTCTCGACATGAATGGGATCATTACTTTCCTACTCAAAAAGGAATAAACAATTTATGTTAATTTTTTATAATGAATAAATTGCATGATAAATAATAAATTATCATTAAACTATATAGTTTTTATATACCTACGCATCTGATGGATCAGTAGAAGATTGTGCAGTATGCCTAGACAAGCTTCTCCGGTGTTCAACAACGATGTCAAATCCCCATTCAAAGTCAAGCTTCATGTCTTCCTGAGTGGGAAATTATTTGAACCGGTCAGCCTGCATCTTTGCATGATGTCATTAATTTTACATTTTTTGCAAGAATAAAACGAAAATAATTTTATGTATGCTATTTGGATGCTGTTTCAGGTTTTCAATACTTACATATTGGGCTGCCAAGTTCGAATAACCACTAGGACCAAGATTGTGTTGACCAATTTTTTCCATTCTTGCCTTGGTGGCCTTAGATGTGTCTGACAGCCTAATCAAGTGTTGAATTACGTTAGTCTATGTTCCAAATTTGATATAAAAAATAATAATAATAAGGATTACCATTACATTTTGGAATGTATTGCATACCTCCCTATTCCTGCTGGTATCTTTCCTGCTTTTTTTAGACCCTTCTCTTTTCCATATTCCACAAGGGATTTCCACTCCCTAGATGGAATCATTGGTGGGTGCTCATGCCTAGGGTTCTTTTCTAGGTGAACCCTATACTGGTGTCATACTATATTTAGATGTTGTCCATCCTTCTGTAGTACCTTCGATGTATCGACGTTAATTTTTCCAAACATACCAACCAAGCGATTAGTCAGCGCATCCTTTAAAGCTTTTTCCTGCTTGTCCCACCTTGTGCAGATGGTGGGCCCGAAGATCTCCAAGGACAAATCATTCAGATGTTTATAAAATTTATCATTTCCTACAAAACATTAATACCATCATTAGTCAACATTAAAAACTATTATCGGTATATTAGACACAAATTATAAAAAATAAATTGAACAATCTATAATCACCTAGAATCTTCTCTATATTTATTGGAACCAGTTCTTCATTCACCAAAAATGTTGTCACTACTGAACTAGTTCTAGTGAAACGAGAAGATCCAGGAAATGCATCCACCTCTCTATTTAACACTGCATCCACCCCTTCTTCTGCAACATATGTTGTGGGTCGGTTAGCATCAGCTGCACCCTCTGCTGGCCTCGGGGGTGTCACAGAGCATGTTGTCGACTGTTCAGTGGACAATAATGGAGCAGTATGTGGTGTACATGGAGTGGTTTTGTCACTGGGACCAACAACGCCTTGACCACCACTGTAAAGCTTCATAACTTCTTGTAAATTCAAACCATTGTATTATAAGTTCAATAGCATATAAAATTAAATATCATAAAGTTCTAATTGAATTTACATTATTATTCGAGAACTTACTTGCAATTGTTGAATTCTCTGTAACAACAATTGAATCTTTGATTTGATCTCTTTTGTAAGTGGAACTATCAATGTCAGAAGAAGCAGTTCCTTATTTTGTTTTTCCATGGTCTTTTGTAGCACCCTCGACAGGTCTGCAAACCTACTAATTTCATTATCTTTAATCAACTGGGAGACCTCAAATTGTAAAGAGTGTTGAGATGGTGTTTCATAAAATGAATCCCCTGTCTGAAACAAAAATATATAAAACATTGCTTAGTCTTTGAAGCAATAGTGTGCACAAAAAATTATATTAACAAAAATTGTCTATCATGGTATATTCATAAGATTACATCTAGGTTTACCTGATGCCTAGACAAGGGTGTGGTCTGATCAATAGCTAGGGACTTACCCCGATCAACCACCTACAAAAAAAGTAGAGAACATTATCACAATGAATGCAATATGTAAAAGCTAACAAATACATAACAAAAACAAACATTATGCTACATGTTTTATATGTGTACAATTTTTAAGTATTTAGAATGTGGAATTACATTTAGGTTTATAGGTTTCCTCGAGGCTCCATTTGTCTTATCAACAATTGGAGACTTTCCCTGGTCATCAACCTGCAAAAACAGTAGACAACATTATCACCATGAACACAAAAATAAAAATGAAAAGATACATAACAAAATAAACAATATGCTACAAAATATAAATGTGTACAATTTTAAAGTATTTCAAATCCAGAATTACATTCATGTTTACCTGTTGCCCCAATTCTACAATCAGCTGATCAATAGCCGGTTGGATTCCCTGTTCAACACTCTGCATTGAAAATAGATAAGATTATATAAAAAAACAGAATATACTAATGAAAATACACAACAACAGATGTGTTTATCCATCTTAAAATTAGTACAATGGAAATATCAATGTATACCTTTCGCCTTGATTCAGGTCTAAACATCTACGGAGAGGGAGGTTCCCCTGATAGAGCCCTACACCAAAAACATACTAAAAATTACCTAACAAAACTAGAATATTCATGAAAACAATTTTAAAACAAAACATTTTGATGTATACATGTTTACTCGCGGATCGTGTACTCCTCTCACCTTCTATTAGGGTGAAGATCCCCCATCACCTCCCTATGAATTCAACATAGAAAATTTATTAGAAATTATAATTATATGCTAATGAAAAATCCTATAGAAGTTAAAATAAGTAATAAAAGGTTGGGTAAATTGTTGGATGTACCACAACCATACTAATTGTGTATGTATCTACACGATTCAAATTGTAATTAATAAGTAGTTCTTCGCCAAAAACTATTGATTTAATGGAATATACAAAGACACAGTTTCCTTTAAGCCACTCAAATATGTAGTTGGGTTGCTTAAGTGTAGACCCTGGTTGTGTACTGTTTATAAACCCCGCAATATTACCAGTTGTTTTTGGCCTTCTGTCAATGTACAACGTTGCTCCTTTATTTTGAGCTTTGTCTTTTAGTTGTATATAATTTGGTGAAAACCCATATCTATGCATACTTCGTATATATTGGACCAGGCATATCCAATCACTGTAGTTTTAATAAGGTCCAATATACTCCATAAATTATGTACATCTTCCGTATCCAACCTTTTTTCCATCCATGCAAAATTGTCCCAATCCATGTAATGATGACGGTGCAATCCTATATATCCTCTCATTCACACAAAAATCGGTGTTTACTTGATAGTAAGATCTCTAGGCACCCATTGTTTCACTAGGTGTTTGTACCTTAAGGGCACCTCTTTGTCTCCTACTATCTCATCATCATAGGAACATGATCCCCCTCCTTTGAGAAAAAATTCCATGCGTTTACTGAATTTTATTATGATCTTATTGTTAACACCTCTACCTAGCAGAGGGTCGAAGAGACCATGGTAAAGAGGACATAATCGTTGCTTGAGAAACTTTGGTTAAACATTATGGTATAAAAGTAAAACAAAGGGCGAGTGAGTGATGAATTATCATGGGATTTGACGGTGTAAAACGAGGAAATGGAGATCAACGGCTTCTAATGTGTCCGCTTTATGAAGATGTGAGAAGGATAATGACATACGGGATGTTCGATGAGATATGGAGATCAACGGTAACAAATATGGCTTGATGAAATCTACGGTTGTTGTGAACTCTGCCTCGTAGACTTGCACGTTTGATAAAATAGAGAAGCTCGGTGGAATAGGGTACGTGTCGCTCCATCCGACGGCTGGAAAATAAAGGGGAAATATATCAATGGTCGTTGACGAATCCAGAGCAGGAATTTGCATGGTGGTTGAAGACAAAAGGTGGTAGAAGAATGCAAACCACGGTACACGCGGTAGTTCGTGGTGCATTCCGCAGGAAAAAGCAGTTTGGCGGAAACCACTGAAGGAGGCCTCTGGAGTGGGGTCCTATATAAACAAAGTTGACTTGTTGAAGAATTATTTTTTATTGGTGCCGGACGAATGAAAAGGACCTGTGTGATCACCAACCTCTAACAGTCAATCTCGAATACACGCAGTCATAGTAACAGGTAAGTCCCAGATGCCCGAAATTCATCCACCTAATTACCGTTGTTGTCTGAATTATGGACAAAGGAAAAGAGTTGCAAGGGTTTAGTTGTATTTTGGATGATAGAGAAGAATACCTGGTTGACAGGGACAAAGGAGTGTGTGACCCTTTCTTGTTTGTAGGAAGTGTATCAGTTAGCAAAGAGATACTGTGGAAATACAATTCGCAGGGTAATGATATCCTAAATGCTTGTAAATCGTTTTTATATTATTTTGCTGTTGAACAGACCCTGGATTTTCTCGAGTTTGGAGAGTGGTGCGCAGTTAACTATTCTTCTCAGAGAGTCATTGTAAGTCAGTCTACTTCTAAGATACTGTGTAAAATTGATGCCAAGGTCATCCGTGAAATCCTGAACTTACCCAACAACTACCCTCATAGTCGTGAGCCTATAAACCAATCCATTCTACCTGAAGTGTACAAAAATTATGGAACTGAGGTTCGCTGCAAATTCTTGTCCAATATCTTGAGCGAGGGTTAGTCATTAGATGGTATTTTCACGCCATACCATGTTCATATTTTCAGAGATGAAGTTCAATTAGTTGTGTCCTTAGTCTGTCAAGTCTTGGGTCTAGATGATGATTGTCATGTAAATGATGTCATCTTGGGCTTTCTATTAAAAATAAGTTCATTGAGTTCTGATTCTCAGTCAGTTCATGTATTCAGTTTAGACGAGTACTTAGCAGAAGCTATACATCTTCAATTGAGTGAGTTTCCAAAAGTCGGGTTCTTCAAGTTTCAAACTTATTTGCTGAACATGTTGCTATGTTTGAACGTCACCGAATTGCAGTTTTTAAGTACCATATTCTCTTCAGATTTGCCCAAGCAAATCAACATGTTTGAATTTGCAAATTCAATCATGTCAGAAATATACAAGATGTTGTTTGATGAAGTGTTAGCACGAGTATTGGAAGAGATGAAAAGCATGATGCAATACTCACCTAAGGATAGAGTCGAAGATTGGTTTCTATATAAGGATTTCACCGTTTTAAGAATATATGGTTTTACTGGAGAACCTTATAGGTTACCTGCTTTCCTTACTCCTAGAATTTTTGCATTGGATTTTATGAGACAAAGATTGCATTCAGAAGAAGAACACTTCGAAGCTTTTAAGAAGTCTTCAAATATCAAGTTCCCTCTCAAAGTTGGTTCTTTTATTTTCAAAAATAAAGGTGCTCTGGTGTTTATAGAAAAATTGTTGGAAAACATGGAATTTCAAGAGGAGAAAAGGGTAAATTATGATCCCCATCATATGATTTCCCTGAAAAAGTAGGTGAATAAAAACAAGCCATTTGATCACCAAGTTGTTGAAGGTCTGAACGAGATAGCCAATTTGTTTCATTTTATGGAGATTCCAAGGTCTGATGAAGATGCAAGTACTATACCAGTTGCAGCATCTCAAGTGACAGATGGTCCTACTATTTTGGTTAAAAGAAGTCTTTTTGAAGTTGAAAGCATGGAAGTGGATGAGGATGATTCACATAAAAAAGCCAGATTGTTTCAAGATGATAAAGTTTTGAGTGAAGTTATTTCAAATGATTTAAAAAGAATTGCTTTGGTTCCTACAAAATCTGTACAGGTGAATCAGTTTTCTTTTAAAGGTGTAGATAATTCAGAATCAATCCTAGTTTTCAAGTCCAAAGAGGAACTCATGACTAGTTATGTGGAGAAACAAAAGCAGTCCCTAGAAGAGACAAGGAATCTACTCCCGCGGGTGAGGAGTTTAAATAATCCAAAAACTTCCTTGATTTCTACCAGGGACATAGAAAGAAATACTTTTAAATTGGCCATGGTAAGTGATAAGAAGATGTCAGAAATGGAAGTAAGGTTAGACAAGATTAGTGTACCAGACAAAATACAGTTACATAAGCAAATGAGAGACATTATTTATTCAGATTTATTGCATGCTATGATGAAAGTTAATAAGTTGCAAATTTTGGTAGACAAGTTGGAAGTTTAGTTAAAACACGAGAAGGTTGAAAATAAGGCTAATGCCATTCAAATTAAAAAGTTTCAAGCGGACATCATAAGTTCAGGGAATGAAAGAGGTAACACCCAAGCAATCAAAAGACTTCTAGAAGAAAAGGACAACACCCTCCAAGTTTTGAAGAAAAGGTTGAAGATCCCAAGTACAGAACATGTTCAATCATCTAAATTATTAGCATTACAAGAGGAGAATGACAATATTCACTAGAAAATGATGGAGCATAAAGGAAAAGCTGTCAAATTACAAGAAGAAAAATACAAATGGGAAACAGAGCGGAATGAGCTAATAGCACAAATCTCCCTGCTGAAAAAGGACCAAAATGATGAAAAAGAGATTATGAAGGAATTGATGAGCCAAACTCCCACTGATGAAGACATGTCTATTGTGAATATTGAAAAACCATTAAATTATTTTTCTGCAGATGAATTACTAGTGCCTATGTCCCAGGTCATCCTGAAAGATGAAGAAATAAGAGAATTAAAGGTGGAAAATGAAAAAGTCAAGTCTGAGTTAGCCAAAGTGAATGAAAATAAAAATAAAATATTGCAAGATAGAAATCAGCTACAGAAGAAATTTAATGAATTGAAAGAAAGGAATATAGGAAAGGTTCCTCTCCAGGGAGCAAAGCACATAATTTGGGATACATTATCCGTAGAAATTACTAAATTCAGGCACTATTTGAACTTCATTGATGATCAAAGCATCGTGATCAATTTGGCCAATCAAAGACTGAAGTTAGTAAATGAAACTATGGAGAGGAAACCCCTTTCCACAACCCAAAATGCATTAAATTTCTTAAATTCATTAACATACCAAAAATTGCATGATATAGGAGTAAATGACAAAATAGCAATGGTACCATGGGCCAAAACGTTCATCCATAAGCATCATCTAATGAAGACATTCCAGGATAAAGCTGATTAAATGATCTCACAGGTTAATAACTTCAAATAGGATTTCAAGGAAATTTTTGAAGATGACCTTCCTTCCTTTTGGGATGAGGAGGGACGAATGTTTTCTCAAGAGCACTATCACAACCTGTTGGTACAAAGCGCCATGGATCATTCCAAATTCAATGATCTGGAAAAAGGGTTGACAGGGAAAGTCATCGTGGATAAGCTGACAGAGGATTTTGAGATATTACAGAAGTTCCTGATCATCAGGGGAGGGTTGCCGAAAGTGTCTTATGAAGCTTACATGGAGCTAGAGGTGTCCATTCGGGATATGATTGAATATGATATTCCAAGCGTGGAGCAATGGAGGGCCATAGAAAGATTCAGGAAAATGAAGTATATCCTCCATTCATGAAGACAGGTGTTGCGCGCTGAGGAGCTGCTTGGACGAGCCTTGTTACCGAGTTGATTTTAACTTAATGATCTGTTAGGATCGAAGCAAGTAGTTTATTCCTAGGAGTTAGGAATATATTTACAAGACTTTGATTAAGCCGGTTATTCAGTTATAAATCTTCTTGGAAGATGAAATCATTTTATGTGTATAAGTGCATTTATTTTATGTGATGGGGGTTGGAACCCATCTTGTTGATGAATGTTTCTTTTGAATACACATATTTTTGAATAACAAAGCGAATGCATAAGAGTTATCATAGATTCCTGCGTCATTTACATTACAGTCTGTATTTCTCTTCTTCTGTGATTGTTTTTTCCAGTGTAACACTTCATTCTGTTTTTCTTTATATCTGAAACATAGTGTTGAATGGTTAGAATTCATAGTGTTTATGCTCTGATCATTGTTTCAAATATTTTATACATTTTTCTACTAAAGTTAGTATTAATGGACTGTTTATTGTTTCTTCTGCTTCACCCGAACTAAATGAATGACTGTGATGGAATGGTTATCTTGCCTTTGATAAAATATCATGTATATGTCTTTGTAATATCTTTATGTATATGTGACTCCATTTCCCAATGGTTATGTGTTGTTTCAACAATATATACAATATTTTAGTGTTGATTTATATCTGGTCTTGTTAAAACTGTATTTGAGAGATCCCTCTCTAGAAAGAAAAGCCAGTTTCTTTCTAAAAGTGGTTTTGCTGTTACCTCGGAATCTATCTTTCACAACCTAGGTACATTCTAAGTGCTAACACTTATGACATCTAGTTGATGTAGCCCTTGTAGACCTACTAGATGTCTCACTTTCCTCTATGCTTCCCAAACTCCCCTCACTGGAGGAAGATAGTTTTGACAAATACCTGTTTGGTTCTACCTGCACCATGGTCAGAAAACAAATTGGAAAATAATATAAAAATACCAAGAAAAAACTTGGAAAGACTTATAAACATGAAATAATGTTGATATCATTATCCTGAATAATATGAATAATTCCCTAGTATAACAATTCAACACATAGTCATTTAACAGGATATAGATATCAAGTCGTTCCATATCAAATGTTTCAGCCAATTAACCTCAAAATACAAACTATTTTTTTTACAATATCGATAGGTGTACCTATTTTAATTTCGTTTGTTTCCTCTCCCAAAAATATAAAAGACCCAGTTTACAGATCTCAATATATGTGATAAAAGCATTTGCAAATATTCTGTATCTTTTTTTCAGAAGAAAAAGAGGTCTTCCAGCTTGATATTCAGTAGTGAATAAAAGGTAACTTTTACATAGTCCTGGAAATAAGTCAGTCCATTAATGAGTGGAGATCATAATTAGTATCAAAAAATATCTTAAGGGAGGGACAGAATCCACAATCCCAAGATGACTGATGTAGAACTACCACACAAAGAACATAAGGATCCCAAACAGCTTATCCAAGGAGGCATCGAGGGTGGAGAAAACACAACCCGAGGGGGTGAAAAAAATATATATATACCCCCACCTAAAATAAGAAATATGATGATGTATCCCATAGTAGAAAGAAGCAAAAAAGACTATTTCGCACAAATCAAAAGGCTCTTAAATTAACTGTATTATTCCTTCCTCAATAATTTCTCCTTCTAAAATTTACGAGAAGGAGAGGAGGCCAGCCTTCATATTCATACTTTGTTGGATAAACGATCTCCACTCATATTGTGCTCCCTGTAGACATGGCTAAATTCATATAAACAAATTTATGATGTCGGTGGTATAACACACTAATACATTTGATCGGATTTTTTCTCGAAATATTTCCACATTTTGAACATTCGTGGATTAATACTTCATTTTATTTATCATGGCGGAAAAACCGTGGCAATATCGATGTTTTTAATTTTAGAGGAAATTTTGTCTCTATATCGATGATATATGGCTATCTCTGTGTTGAGGCCCCGAAATTCGCAGGCAACAACAGTAAGGGATTCTCCCCAGTCAACATTCCCAACTAGCCGGTTGACTATTTGGTATAGGGAATCCATCCGGTTTGCGGTCCGGCTACCGTAGGTCAAAGTAACAAAAACAAAGGCTTTACCGGTTGCGGCCCAGTCCACCGTGTATTTGTATTTTTTTGACTTAGTTATGATATGCAAGTGCCTAATTAACCATGCAGGGTGATAAGATACAAGGATCAGTCACAATGTGATGTGCAGGTTCTTACCTCTCATCTTAGACTCACTAGCATCTAAATCACATACAACAAGAAAATAAACTAACTACCTAAACTATCCCTAGGGAGCAGGATTATCATTCATTAGTGAGTAATACATTTTGTACCTGCATAATGAAGAGTTACAGATAGCTGATACTTCTTTCAAAACACATGAACAATTACAGATATTTAAACAACCAGATAGCCAATTGTTTTATGAACAACATTTATTACTCACAGTGGAGAGCATCAAAAAAGTATACTGAAGAGAATTTAATAAGAACATAGGCTCATGAAGTTAAACACTCTCACAGATAATGAAACACAGCTAAAAACGAAATAGTTCCCCTTCAACATCGTTCATTTAATCACATTGATACATTCCACATTTTGCTTTCTCCAGAAGGAAAAAAATTGCAGTTTCTGATTGTAAAACAAAATAGTTCCTCTTACAAACAAATGGTTTACAAGTTCTTCCAAGGAAAAAGTCCCCGCATAAGTTCTAGCTTTCCAGTATTTAAACTGTAGCAACCGATCATTTGGGATGCCCCCAAACGTATGACCTTCCAGTTCTTCCAACGCTTCATATTCTTTTGTGTTGTCTGTATGCACTCATGAATCTTTTAGTAACGGACACACAGTCCGGTTCGTGCTTTTAGCATTATTGACTTTGCCTTTTTCTTTGATGCCCCCTTTTAGCGATCTGGTCGGTTTCCTTTTAATCCTTGCCAAACTGCTCCTCTACGCCGTCGTGCATCGTCCACCTGTAATTTATCCATGTGCATTACTCATCGAGACTGCGTCACAAAACAACACAGTAGATTATAGAACTGAAACGACTATTCCATAGGAAATGGCCAGGTGCACCATGGCAGAAGTCGGAAGGATACTGACGTTGGAATTCAAAGGCTTTGTCCAGCTGCAACGGCGGAAGAGGAAAATGTTATATTCTCCAATTCGAAGCTGTGGACGGGGAAAAACTTAATTGGAAATTAGACGGCTTCATACTTCGGCAGCTAAAGGACTTTCCCAGCTGCAACAGTGGAAGAGAAAGACTTAAGACTTGCGACCTTCGAGCAGGACAATTCCCCATCGAAAATCTGAGCGCTTTGTGCTTCGGAGGCTTAACCACTTTGGGAGCCGAAACAACGGAAAAGAAATGACTACGGGAAAGCGATTAAAATCACAATACACATCGGAAGTCAAAGCAATTCAAACTTCGGATGAAGAATCGATCTAGGAGCCGCTACGACGAAAAATAAGACTAACACGTCAGATAGCGAACTGCTTTAGGTTTCGAAAGATTAGATGCTTTGGAGCCACAAGGACGGAAGCTAAGGAAGACTACAACCCCCAATCAAAAGATAAAAAATGCTAAGTGCTTAAGACTCTGAATTCCAGCAATGAAAAAGAATGCTTCAGCAATAGTGGCCCTTTAACAAGCAAATAAACTTAAAAGTTGCGACTCACCATAAATTCCAAAATGTACTCAAAATTTGAAACCCTGGACGAGAGTTAAGCTTTTACAATCATCTAAAAATTAAACACGACCACAACTCAGAGGATTCAATCGATTAAAACAATGCAAAATCATGAGGAGGGGCTCAAAATTTAAGAAATTTGGGGAAAAAAATAGTTGCAGCGGCAACAATTGGCAATTACCTGGTGAACCTAGATCTCTGGGCGATTCATCTTTGAGTGATAGACTGTTTTAACAACAAATGCATTCTATTGAATTCTTCTAGCTATCTAGATTTCTCGAATGCGGAAGTGTGTACCTTCCATTATTGATAATAGTCCAATTTGGGAGAGTGGAAACCAAGATTTTCAAGTCTAGATAACTCTGTTGAGGCCAGAAGATGAGTTTCATTATTACCTTTGTCTTCAGGTAGCTGACATCTTGGACACCACAGGATTGTGGCACATGGTAAGCAGAAATATTCGTTTGTTCCTCGTTCCCATGCCATTTTAGCACTTTTTGTGCTTTTGGACTTTGGTCCCTTTTCATATGAGTCCTCCTGCATGCCTTTCTTACTGAATTTTAATTCAGGATCCTCTATCCCATAGTGTCCTTTTGTGTGAGTGGTGTACTTCAAGTTTGAGCTCACGGACGGAGAGGATCTTTTGGCAATTTAGTACTTATGATTCAGCACTTGCTTTGATTTATGATGCTTTCATAGGAGTTTTGACTCTTTATTTTCCTTTGGGCATTCGTTTCTTGGCATGGGATCATTTATGTTTAATATCCTGTTCACCTTGCTCCTTTCCATGGGTCTTCTGCTGTCACTCCTTATAACATTTTAAGTGTGACGTGGATGGAGCCTCAACATAGTACTCCAGACTCTTCGAATCCGGTTATGTCACAGGGGTTAAGCAGGAATTCAATGCACACAGAATTATTTGAGAAAACGACTAAACTGGAAGAAATTATTTTATACAAATAGCAACCCATAGTCTGATCACTAAAATGTTTATCACTACCAAAAATTTTGATGTTCCCCATGCAACCGCGGGTTCATTCCCTTTATTGAAATCAATAAAACTTAAACTAAAGCAAACTAAAAAACATGACTCAAAAGACAGTCAGACGAGTTATTTATATACAAGACAGAAGAAAATCAAATAGACTCAAGAAAAATAAGGCTTGAGAACCAAACCATTTACTGGAAAGTTCTTTTCCCACCCCTGTAGATCTTGCAACTTGTAAGTAGAAGGGCCAAGCTTTGCTGCAATTTGAAAAGGGCCTACCCACAATTGCTGGAATTTAGTGTGATTTCCTTTCTCATCATGGGGGTGATCCCATTTGAGGACTAAGTCCCCTACTTCAAAGTCTTTTGTTCCAACTTTATGCTTGTCGAACCATCGCTTAAATAACTCCTGCTATTGCTTAAAGCGCTCTCTGAACTTGGATCTAGCCTCTTCTGCTTTCAGGAGATTATATATTCTTATTTGCAAAACTTCATCATCCAAATCCCTAGACTCTTGAGCTAGTATGGAAGATGGTAGCATGATATTGGGAGGAAGGATGGCTTCTTTACCATAGACAAGGGTATATGGAGACACTCTAATCGCAGACTTGGGGGTGACTCTATTGGCCCACAAGGAATTTGGTAATGATGAGTGCCAACTTCTCTGGTTTTCTACCACATTCTTCTTTAAAATTCTGATCAGGTTTTTGTTAGAGGATTCAGCCAAGCCATTTCCTTGTGGATAATAATTAGCAGAATAATGCAATTTTATCCCTTTATCATGAGCAAATGCAGTCAATTTAATTGATGAAAAGTATTTAGCATTATCAAAGACTAACGAAACTGGAACTCCAAACCTGGTCATGATATGATCTTGTAGGAAGCTAATGACCTCGTCTTCATTTATCTTGTGCAATGGGATGGCTTCGAACCAGTGAGTGAAATAATCAATAACGGTCAGAATGTACTTGTGCTGCAAAGAGGAGTTCAGTTTTATTTCTCCAATAATATCCAGTCCCCATTGCTCGACTGGTTCCGTGATCATCACAGGATTTATAGGTACTGCTGCTTTAGGATGTCTCCCACTACACCTTTGGCAAATATCACACTTCCTGACATGTGCGTGTGCACCTCTAAAGAGTGTAGGCCAGTAGTAACCTACCCTGAGGATTTTGTGGGCTATGGTATCCCTTGAATAATGTCCTCCAGCAGGACCGTCATGCAATTCTGCCATCACTTTCTTCGCATCTGAGAAGAACCCCGTCATAATTCTTTCTGAATAATACCCCTTCAATAAGTTGATATGCGGCTGATTTAAGACACAGTGCTCTCCTTTTCTTGGAATTCCAGTGCTTTGGTAATAGTCCTACCTGTAGGTAATGCACAAGGTCTCCATACCAAGACTCGGGAGCTGTAAACAAAGGGCATACCTCCATTACATGTAATTCGACTTCATCTTCCTAGGCGTGTTCTTCATTTTTTCCATTTTCAATCATTTGTTTGCACAACCCTTGTCCTTTGACTATAGATGCTGGCTTGAATTCAAGGTCGTACTCTTAAAGAGCTGTTACCCAGTTGCCTCTTCTTTCTCCTAACTCTTTCTGTATGAGAAGAGACCTTACAGCTGGGTAGGGGACGATCACCTTGGTTTTTTTTTAAATTTTAAGGCCTGAATAGTTTTACTGCTTTGAATACAGCATAAGCTTGTTTATCAATAGCTGGGTAATTCAATTCAGCCCCCTGTAGACCAGTACTCATAAAGGATATTGGGAATTCATCCCCCCCATCTTCCTTTTGGGTGAGCACAACTGCTAGTGAATCATCGGATGCAAAGGTATACAAGATGAAATCTTTGTTAAAATATAGGCTTCTTAGGGAGGGTGCGTGTGAAACAACAGTTTTGATTTTGCTAAATGCACTCTTCTCAATTTTAGTCCACTTGAATAGTGCATTTTGCTTTACCATCTACTGCAACGGCTTGACAATCTGAGCAAAATCAGGCACAAAACTTCGCACAAAGTTTATCATTCCCATAAATGATTGCATCCCCTTTTTATTATGGGGCAATGGGATTTGTTCAATAGCCTTAATTCTTTCTGGATCTATCGAAATTCCTTTCTTCGAAACTATGTGACCCAACAACTTGCCCTCTGTGACAACGAATACACACTTCTTAGGATTGAGTGAGATGCCATATTTTTGACAACGTTCGAAAATTTGCCTTAAGTGAAACACGTGTTCTTCTCTTCTTTTTGAGAATATTGTAATATCGTCAAGGTATACTACAGCACTTTGGCCAATCAACCCGCAGAAAGCTATGTCCATAGCTCTTTGGAATGTTGCTCCCGCATTTATCATCCCAAAGGGCATTCTCCTGTAGGTGAAGGTTCCCCATTTGGTCCTGAACGTTGTATTTAATCTGTCTTCTTTGGATAATAAAACTTGATTGTAGCCAGAGAAACCATCTAATAATGAAAACAGTTCAGAACCGAAGACCATTTGCAGCAATTGCTCCATGGGTGGCACAGGGTAGTTATCTTTATCAGAAGCACGGTTGAGATTTCTGAAATACACGCAGAGTCTGATTTCTATAGAATTTTTTCTTACTGGTACCAGATTTGACACCCACTCAGAGTGTCTAACTTTGAAAATGATTCTAGCATCCAATAATTTCTTTACTTCACTTTGAATCAGCGGTTCCAACTTTGGATGCATTTTTCTCAATGGTTGTTGATATGGCTTGATGCCTACTTTAATGGGGATGACATGTTTGATGATGCTAGTATCGTATGTTTTCAAGTCTTCGTACATCCATGTGAAAACATCTTTATATTGTTTAAACAAACTGACGAACTTGTCTCTTTCTGTTGGTGAACAACATTTTTCGAGATTCACAAATTTAGGATTCGTTTCAGTCCCTAAATTAATCAACTCAAACTGGAGAGATGAGCTGTGGATCTTTACGTTGGCTGGTCTTCTGAATTTTTCATTTAAATTGAATATTTTTTCTAATGTTCTGACTCCTTTAGGAATGAAATTATCATACTTCATCTTGGCCTAATGCTCTTCATCGTCTATGATCGCTCCTTTAAACACCTCGTCATTTGTCAAACATTCTATGATTTGCTGATCATCGTCGAACACTCAGAAGTTGGTGATCATATCCGGTACTGAGGGCCTAAAAAGCAATTCGACAGAACATCGATTATTAGTGGGTATGAGTCTAGTGGCTGATGTGGCCAACAGGTCAGCTGCTGCGTTTTTAAGCCTTGGAATTGAAATAATATTGAATGCATTAAAAGATTTAAGCAAATCCCATACCTCATTCTGGTAAGCTTTCAAGTGAGGAGAAACACAATGTATTTTATTCCGGATTTCTTTTACAATAATTTTGGAATCTCCAAAAACTTTTAGATTACTTACCTTTAATTCAATCGGTTTCTTTAGTCCTTGCACCAGTGCTTCGTATTCAACAGTATTATTAGTACACTCAAACTCTAATCTACATGAAAGGAAATGTTTATTCTTTTGGGGATCGATCAGGACATAGCTAGCCCCTGACCCCTCTAATGTCTTTGAGCCATCAAAAAACAAAATCCAAAAATCACTAACTACTGAAGGTGAATCTATTCCTACTGATAAGCTTACTATATTACAGTCAATCTCATCAGCCTGTGAGAATAGAAGGAGATTAGGCTGGGTGTCAGATGTGTTGCTGGATTCTTCCGCTTGATAATTCCCTGGTTCCAACTCAATAAAATAGTTTCCCAGTTCCGAATCCACTGGTACATTCTTCTCCTCTAGTTGAGTAACATTGTACTTCATGTGAGGTTCTCTTAGAATCTTAATCTGGTTTGGACTCCCTTTGTATGGCAACCACAAATGGGACCAATCTGAGGTGAAATATCCATTTAACTTGGCCGACCAATCTCTACTCAGGACCAGACCGTAAGCGTCTGGTATATCAGCCACCACGATGTTAATCACTTGGTAAACTTTGTCATTAGATGCCAGATGGACTAGGACATCTTCCAGCTCACCAATTACCTTTACATCCGTTCTGTCCAATTGAGCCACCCTCCACGTGGATGGCTTAGGCTTCCCATTGATCTTTTTACAGACTGATATGGGCATAACATTAACTGACGCCCCTGAGTCTACCAAGCAATTATGCACATTATGATTGAAAATTTCAAATGTGAGGAGGAAAGGTGGATCTTTGCTTTTAGACTTACCTCCCACGATGGTTTCTCCAATTTCTTCTTCTTCTTGAGGTTGATTGTCAGCGGGCAGCTTCTCATTCGATGCTTCAAGTGCTTTCAACAGTCTTTCCTTTTGCTGCGGCACTTTACACATTTCAAATAGCGGAACATTCGCTTTTACCCTCTTTAAATCTTCCACAATGTCATAGTCCATCGCCCACTCAATGTGGTGGGGTTTATCAGCATTTTCTTCACTTGGCTTGGCCCGCGCGTCATTCTGCCTAGGATTTTGGTTGGTAATAGTGAACTCTGGAATTTTATCAGCCAAATATTCGTTTTGAAATTTCTTCTTAACATTCCTTAGCAGCCTCTTAATATTCGGGAGTATAATACTGTTTTCCTTAACCATCCCTTGGCTCCTTGTGGCTACGTTGGTTTCCATAACATCCTTGTACCCTTGAGTCTTTTCCTCTTCAGCATCAAATAACGAGACAGAATTCCATAAAGCCATGGTTTCCTCTTCCTGTTCTTTAGTAAGTAGAAATATAATTCTCTTTTCTTTCTTCATCTCCCTCTTCTGTTAATCTAGAATCTAACAGTTGATTCATGACCAGCGTCATCGAGTTTATCCATTGAGGACAATTCTTTTCAAAGTGTGGCTGTTGGTGGAAAGTGCAAAAATTGTCCAAGCCTACCTCTGTTAAATTCATAGATGCAGTATTGTGAGGAGGAGGTTGAGACTGGTGGTTATCCTCTCTTTTCTTATAATATGGATTATAAAACTTTTGTGCTTCCTTTTATTTCTCCATATCTATGATTTTGTTGGATAGCTTCTGCATCATTTTGGCCATATTTTCCAAATCTGGTGACTTTTCTTCCTTAGGTTTAGTAAACAATAAGGATTTTCTACCTGCACCTTTTTCTCTTGACTGTTCTGGATAGTCTTCAATACTCTCTCTTTCAGCTTCCACTACTTCAGCCTCTTCATAGGTTTCCGTCAAAGTAGGATTGTCCCTACCTTTGGAAAACATGGCCAGGTCAGGGCCGAAAGCTGAAGTATAATATTCAATCAGAACTTTATCTAAAGGTTTATCCGTTTCAGAAAAATTCTTGAGATAGGCTGCAAACCTTTGTGTGAAACTGTGCACTTTTTCTTTTCTTTCTTTCTTCAGCACGCACAGCCCTTTCATGAGAGCTGCATGAGTTTTCTGAGTTACATACTTACTTCTGAATATTCTTTCGAAGGTATCCCAATCAGGGGTAGAGTTAGCAGGAAATCCAAAGTACCATGACATTGCAGCTCCTTTAAGGGTATGCGGGAACAGTCTGCATACTACATCTTCATATTCCCCAGCCCTTAATCCTTCAATTGCCAAGTAAAAAATTTGTAGATGATCATCTACTAGTATTTTCTCATTTGGGTCAAACTTGGAAAACATCTTTTCAAAGGCTTGAGGTAGGTCATGTAACAGAGGTGTAAGGTTTAACGGTGATCTAGCTCTCCATGCAGGTGGTGGATTTGGCGGGTTAGGTGGTTGGTTTGCATTTATGCCAGCCATGAGTCTGGGTGGATAATGAGGAGGTGAACCAAATGGAGTATGAGTAGGATAACTGTGAGGGGTTTCTGGGAATTCTTGATTCAAAGGTAGTATAGCTTCGTGTAAGGCTATTTCTACAAGTTCTTCCCAGTCTCCAACCAACACTGAGTCTTCCGCTACATGGCGATCTTTCTTTTTATACTCTCTTCTGGGCAATTCAGGGACGATTGGCAATCCTCCAATATTTTTTACATACGCCCTGGTGTGTCTTCTCAGATCATTAACAATCTCGTTTCCAACAGAATATAGATGTTCTCTTTCTTCCGGAATTGGATTATGAAACCCACTACTTTCAGAGCTGTTACCGGTGGAATATTCTCAGGAAAACGGGTTTCCTCGGCCAGCCATACACTGGCGGCCCTCCTTCTAGTGCCAAAACTGTTGAGGCCCCAAAATTCGCAGGCAAAAATAGTAAGGGATTCTCCCGAGTCAACGTTCCCAACTAGCCCGTTGACTGTTTGGTATAGGGAATCCGTCCGGTTTGCGGTCCAGCTACCGTAGGTCAAAGTAACAAAAGCAAAGGCTTTACTGGTTGTGGCCCAGTCCACCGTGTATTTTTTATTTTTTTGACTTAGTTATGATATGCAAGTGCCTAATTAACCATGCAGGGTGATAAGATGCAAGGAGCAGTCACAATGTGATGCGCAGGTTCTTACCTCTCGTCTTAGACTCACTAGCATCTAAATCACATACAACAAGAAAATAAACTAACTACCTAAACTATTCCTAGGGAGCAGGATTATCATTCATTATTGAGTAATACATTTTGTACCTGCATAATGAAGAGTTATAGATAGCTGATACTTCTTTCAAAACACATGAACAATTACAGATATTTAAACAACCAGATAGCCAATTGTTTTATGAACAACATTTATTACTCACAGTGGAGAGCATCACAAAAATATACTGAAGATCATTTAATAATAACATAGGCTCAGGAAGTTAAACACTCTTGCAGATAATGAAACACAGCTGAAAACGAAATAGTTCCCCTTCAACATCGTTCATTTAATCACATTGATACATTCCACATTTCGCTTTCTCCAGCAGGAAAAAAATTGTAGTTTCTGATTGTAAAATGAAATAGTTCCTCTTACAAAAAAATGGTTTACAAGTTCTTCCAGGGAAAAAGTCCCCGCATAAGTTCTAGCTTTCCAGTATTTAAACTGTAGCAACCGATCATTTGGGCTGCCCCAAACGTATGACCTTCCAGTTCTTCCAACGCTTCATATTCTTCTGTGTTGTCTATATGCACTCATGAATCTTTTAGTAATGGACACATAGTCCGGTTCATGCTTTTAGCATTATTGACTTTGCCTTTTGCTTCGATGGCCCCTTTTAGCGATCTGGTCGGTTTCCTTTTAATCCTTGCCAAACTGCTCCTCTGCGCCATCACGCATCATCCACTTGTAATTTATCCATGTGCATTATTCATCAAGACTGCGTTACAAAACAACACAGTAGATTATAGAACTGAAACGGCTATTCCATAGGAAATGGCCAGGTGCACCACGTCAGAAGTCGGAAGGATACTGACGTCGGAAGTCAAAGGATTTGTCCAGTCGCAACGGTGGAAGAGGAAAAGGTTATATTCTCCGATTCGAAGCTGTGGGTGGGGATAAACTTAATCGGAAATTGGACGGCTTCATACTTCGGTAGCTAAAGGACTTTCCTAGCCGCAACGGCGGAAGAGAAAGACTTAATACTTGCGACCTTCGGGCAGGAAAATTCCCCATCAGAAATCGGAGCGCTTTGTGCTTCGGAGGCTTAACCACTTTGGGAGCCGAAACAGCGGAAAAGAAATGACTATGGGTAAGCGATTAAAAGCACAATACACATCGGCAGTCGGAGAAATTTGAACTTCGGATGAAGAATCGATCTAGGAGCCGCTACGGTGGAAAATAAGACTGACGCGTCAGATAGCGGACTGCTTTAGGTTTTGGAAGCTTAGATGCTTTGGAGCCGCAACGGTGGAAGCTAAGGAAGACTACAGCCCCTGATCAAAAGATAAAAAATGCTAAGTTCTTAAGACTCTGAATTCCAGCAATGAGAAAGACTGCTTCAGCAATGGTGGCCCTTTAACAAGCAAATCAACTTTAAAATCTATGACTTACCATAAATTCCAAAATGTACTCAAAATTCAAAACCCTGGACAAGAGTTAAGCTTTTACAATCATCTAAAAATTAAACATGACCACAACTTAGAGGATTCAATCGATTAAAACAATGCAAAATCATGAGGAGGGGCTCAAAATTTAAGAAATTTGGGGAAAAAAACAGTTGCAGCGGCAACACTTTGCACACCCACCAAACCAATGCCATCTTTCAATGCGTGGGTCAACTCATGCATTTTCGGCACATTTGCTATAGTTGTGACAAGGTTATTGGTGATTGATTGAGCGTGGATTGAGGCTGAATTTATTTATCAACCATATCCAAAACTAGAGAGATCAGTCATACTCTACTTCTTCAAAGGGCGACTCAACCAAAAAAAGAATTTCAACCAACTTTTAGAGGACAATATGGAACCTATGGGAAATGACATGCCTTCACTTTCCCTTGAAGAAGATGTTGCTGTCACAACTTTTGTTGGAATCCATGGAAATGGAAGTGCAAATCAATGGGAGGAATTTGTGAACAATGATATGGAGCGTTCGCCAACGAGTGATGAAGACCTAATTCATGACAAATATTATTTTGATGGTATATTTGTTTTTTCTTTATTTGATAAAATGGTACATTTCAAAGAACAATCTACCTTGTGGGAGGATTCCTTTAAAGCTAGCGATGAATTGTGTAGAACTAAGGATGTCCAAATTCTTGATTTGGTACATCGTGTTACAGGTTTAGAGAAAAGAATTGTGGAAACTGAAAAAATAATTGGCCAGAAGGATCAACTTATTAAGGATCAATGTTCCAAATTTACACTAGTTCTAGTAGAATCGATTTTTGACCTTGACAGACTGAAAGACATGTATTAGGATCAAAATAAAAAAGATGAGGAAACTATAGGGAGACTTGAAAATGAGCTGAAAACAAGCCTGGATTTTTGAACATGCCACCACTGAGAACTATATTTGATACGGAAGCAGAACTTCGGCAAGAATTGAAGAAGAAAGAAACATTTATTGCAGGTTTGAAGGTTTAGTTTCAAAGGGAATTGAGAGAAATGATCATTAAACAACAAAATGAGACTGTAGAATATGAAGCAAGATTGTAAAAATTGAATAAAAAAATAAAAAACAAAAATGAGTTGTTACAAATAAGAGGTTTGAAAGGATTTCAACAATTCTTGAGGCTAAAAGTTCTTGAAGAGGAAAAAAATCAACAGTCAAGGGTAAACAAGTATACACACCAAAAGAATCAACAGTCAATGGTAAATAGGTCTGCACACCAGAAGAATCATCAGTCAAGGGTAAACAGGTCTGCACAGCAAAAAAATCAACAGTCAAGGGTAAATAAGTCTACACACCAGAAGAATCAACAGTCAAGGGTAAATAGGTCTGCATACCAAAAGAATAAATAGTCAAGGGTAAAAGGGTCAGCACAACAAAATAATCCAAAGTGGAGGTTAAAAAGGCCATCACACCAAAAAATTTTGGTAGTACAAAACTAGGTGATGTAACTATGGAGAGCTTACTCTAGTTTCAGAAGTCCTTGTAACAATGAGAGAAGGCATTGAATGAAGCTGCTTCAACAATTAATGTTGTAGAGTTTACATTTGGCTCATTAGATCCAACATTGAAGAAGAATATAGAGGAGAAGGAGGCCAAAATTAGAGACCTTCACAAAAAACTATTGGAGAAGGGAAAAGCACTACATTTGGGATGTGATAATGAGATACCCGATTTGAAATCCCAAATTAAAGGTTTGCAGAATAAACTTGTGGCAGAAGCAATTTTGTATACTCGATCTGATAGCGATTTGAGGGCATAAGAGCTCGAGAAGGAGGTACAATAGGTCAAGAGAAAATTAAGTGCAGTTCAAGCTGACTTGAAGTGGACAAATGACGATCTTAAAAGAAAGGAAGATGAGCACTCAAATAATAAAAATAATATTGTAGAGATGTTGAAGAAATTCCTAGAAGAAAAATATAGATTACATACAAAAGTGATAAATCTTGCAAACAAAGTGAAAGAGCAAGAAAAACAATTAAAACATATGGCCGATGAAGCCTCTGAGGAACTGGAGGGTTCTGGGAAAGGCAAGAGAAGCTATAGCGAATTTTCTTATTCTAAAAAGGAGGAATTGCAAAAACCTTCCAAACGTTCAAATATGAACCCTTCATAGCCCTTCCAAATGGTTCTAGCCCTTCCTAGAAGTGTAAAGTTAAAATTGTCCTTAAAAAAAAATTTAAATTTGAATTTTACCCTTCCAATAAAGAAGGGCATAATTTATATCAACATTTCAAAAGAAGTACAACTTTTGAAATTATCCATCCATATAAATTTATCTTCTCTTTACATCCTCTTCTCTTTAAATCCTCATCTCATAGTCATAACTAAGGATTATTATTCCTAGACATCCTCACCTTATAATACGAATTGGGTCAAGGCCCAAAGACAACCATAAAATATTAAATGTGTCAAGACGCAAAGAGTAAGATACAACTATAAGTATTATATTAAATTTATCTTATAATTCTTTAATTAACAGTATCAACTAATATTCGGCACATTGAATGGTTCTAATCTTCTTATCACAAGTCCTTACCAATTTGATTGCAAGGCATTCTTTGAAGGTGAAGTCCATAATTTTAGGTCTTCTTCCTCATTATCATGTCTTTTTGTAAGACAATAAAGAGGGTAGTGGCCTGCATCAGCATGGAAAATGTTTAAGGAATAGATTTTATACACATTAATTTTTTTCATTGAATAGTTTAAATTCCTATCGATGACTATCGATTCAGTGAAACGTGGACTGGTACAAAACACAACAAATTTTAGAGCCCCAAGAACTTAATTACACACACCTATAACTTTCTCAAATATAGCCATTAATAAGCTTATTTTGGTATTCTAGTTCAATTTAAAAGGAGTGTTGAGACTTATAAATACACTGAGTTGCAAGGATTAAGTTGACTGAGGCCCCTCCATCACATACATGTATGCTTTCACAACAAGAGCTGAAAAACAATATTTGTTTTTTGCATTTTTTTTGGTGAAAAGGTTTGGCTAATTTATACTTGTCAATTAAAGGGCAATTATTTATATTTCCCTTCATCTCTGAAGGGATGACGGAATAAATTCTCTTCCAATTGAAATTAATACCCACCCTTCAAATTTGATCATTGCTCCCAAGCAACCTAGATTTCTAAAATAATATGGTGTACATTTGATGTCTATGTACATACTAATATTGTTGTAATATAAATCGTGAGTATTTCTTGGCAATGCATATATTTTGATATATGTAATGTGTTTCTAATGTGTGATACAAGTGTAATGTGTAATCCATATGTGCATTTTCCCTATATCTAAGAGAGTTTAACGTGCAACCCATACTGAGAAGTGTGTATGAAAGTACAAATGATGAAATATATTCTTCGTAATATATTATACAAATGAATTGACATATGAAATATTATTGAAATATATTCTACAAATGAATTGACAGATCATCATTTCATGCTATATTGAATAAATTGCACTATAACATAGACATACCAACCTTTTATACAAACTCTTGTACTCATTTCAGTAAATTATAAGATCTACAGTAAAATCCAAGTCATCCAAAACAACCATTGATAGTATTTTCCAATTTTTCTTGGCCAGAACTAAAAATGTGCACCAATTCCAATTGAAGTACACTGTAGGTATGGAATTTGGAAGTTTGCATACACAAACCTAATTAGACTAGTATAGTTTTAATTTCAGACATAAATTAAACTTATATTGTGAAATAAGAATGCATCCAACATTTGAAATGAGAACAGAACAACTATAAATGTTGGTTTCTTGTTGACGAACATCATAGTTTGGAAACCAATCTCATGGATCTGCAAGTTTGTATCGTCTGTTTCTTTTTTGTCATAGTATAAATCATCATCGTTCCTTGCAGAAATTAATAAATGAGAAAATAACATATATAATACATTCCAAGGAAAAAAATAGAGATAATGCAAAAATATAACCAGATCGATACTCAAGAAAGTTTTAAAAGGGGCCCATGAACATTTTTTATTATATTATGCTTTCATTACAGAGCAGAGGGATAGTTTACAGTTGAATCAGTAAAGAAATTTTGGTTTCTTGTTGACGAGCATCATAGTTTTGAAACCAATCTCATGTCTGTGCAAGTTTGTATCGTCTGTTTCTTTTTTATTATAATATAAATCATCATCACTCCTTGTAGAAATTAATAAATGAGAACATAACATATATAAGACATTCCGAGGAAAAAAACAGAGATAATGCAAAATAATAACCAGATCGATACTCAAGAAAGTTTTAAACGGGGCCCATGAACATTTTTTATTATATTATGCTTTCATTACAGAGCAGAGGGATAGTTTACAGTTGAATTAGTAACATCAAACAACTCCTTCAATAATAACTGTCCCTACTACCTATTAAATTCTATTTATAGACCTCAAGGGTCGGATTGACCATGTTACAAGTGGATTTCATTTGAGTGAAACTGAAATGTGGATTCACCCACGAGCCAACCCATCCTCTGCTGTAATTTCTTGGCTTCAAATGAAGATACCAACTATTGTGGAACAAGGAAAACATGACAATGCAACATAGGGGGGGAAACATGGCTGAAGTGGACATGTTTCAACACCAGGGGTATAAAGGCTGTAGAAGAGGAAGTTGCATTCCAGTTATCTAGATGGGAGATGTGAGTAGAGAAGAATTATAACAGAGATGCACAGTGCGTGAGAGGTATATAAGGATAAAAGGGAAATACCAATGAAAGAAGGAAATGGTAAGGAAGAGAAAAATGCCACAGACAAATATGGCTAAGTGGAAAACAAAATGCAATACCCATCTGATGTGGAAAAATTAAAATCTAGAATTGAAGAAATCAATCCTGCTATGCCATCGAGAGGGAATGATTGGGTTGTTGAAGAGGGACAGGGTGCTGACTCACTGCAGGAAAGACTTCACTGAGTGATGGGAAAGGAATGTCAAACTAACATAAAAAATAAGATGGAATGGAACTGCCAATGAAAGCCATCAAACCCGGATGAGACTATCTCCAATTCTTTCCAATTCTACCCATTTCTCTCATACTATCAGTCAAATCAAATTTGCACACATCTACGGCCATACTGGACAAAAATTAATGAACACAGAGAATGGATTGAATACTGCATAGCCTACTGATAACAATGGCCCCTATTTATCAATCTTACATAAGAAGAAACATGATTGGTAATTGATTGCAGCTGCTAGGAAGGAATCCATGGGGTCAGGCCAAATCTAGATATGTGAACTATGTTGGCCCTTGAAATAATTGAAAGGTGGGAAAAAAAGGTTAATCACGATGAAATGCTGATTTCATGTCTGGGTGATGCAATCATTCTCAATTCCGTCATAATTTGACTCGATTCAGGTTCATCAAATCATAGAATTTGATGGTTTGTTAAGTGACGTATTTGACAATTGGTTGAAAGTTCAAAATATGACAGGTAGGGAAAATAAAAATATTCCATTTACAAGTTTATATGATCATATGACATATTTTACACTCAATACATTTAGCATGTGTATGACAGGTTTAGGTATGGGAAAATGAAATCAGGCATGTGCGTGGATTTTACTGAAGCAAGTCAATTTTGGATTGCTTTACTCAAATGAATGCCCAACATGAGAAAACTGTGGTTTAGGGAAATTAGACCAAGACTAGGAGAAGATAAAATAATGTCCAAGTATGGAATTATTGGTAAAATCTTCCTAACTGGCCTTAGGGAAATTCCTTCCACAACTTATAGGATGATGATAAAAATATTATGAGAGTGTAGATCTCTAGATTCTTGTATGGTGCATCCAACCATATATTTATCTTGACCAAAAAGTCTTTCCGTAGGAAGATATCAAACTGCTAAAAGTGCCTCTCAGCCATATTTGCATTGCCCTAGAAAAATGCCTACCGAGGAGAGAGAAAGAAGCTCCAGAATATGAAAGTGGTCTTGATGGATTCACCTTGTTGGCCTCTACCCATTTCCAATCTTACTTTCCAAGTGTGAAGGAAAAATGAAATGACCTTGGTGACCTAGGGTTTGAAGAGAACTGGTTAAGTGTTAGACAAAGAGTTTGAGAGACCACTTGGAAATGCTCACAAGGGGGTGTTCCATTGATGATAAAAATCATCAGATGATATGGTCTTGTTCATTGTTGAAATGGATATCTAGCCATGCTCTTGGTTTTTCTTATGGTGACCAGATAAGGAAAATATCTACCTTGCAAAATAGAAGAAAAATCTTATTTTTCATACTAAAGATAGAAAAAATAGCTAAGTGTTGTAAAGGGGCTAAGTGATGCCCACATTAAGGTTGATGCCCGCACTAAGGATGATTCCTGCATGGCATGGCATGGAATAGATGACTATGTGGGATGAAGTTGAAATCATTGTTGCATTATGACATCATTCTGGAGAAATACGACAAATTAGTGAAAATCAGGAAATTGGCCAAGTGTGGGAATATTGGTCCAAGTAGCCTTAAGAGGATTCCCACCACAAATGGTTTGTTGAAGAAAATACTCACACCACATGGGGATATTGTAGGCTGTTGTTTTGTCTACTCAACCATGGTCTCATTTTGCTCGAAGAGACACTGAACAAGAATTCATGGACCTACCAAAACTGTGGTTTAGGGAAATTAGACCAATCCTAGGAGAAGATAAAAAATTGTCCAAGTATGAATTATTGGTAAAATATGCCTAACAGGCCTCAGGGAAATGCCCGCCACAGCTCATGGGTTGATGATAAAAATATTATGAGAGTGTATATGTCTAGAAACTTGTGTGGTGCATCCAACCATATAATTATCCTGACCAAAAAGTATTTCAGGAAGAATATATCAATCTTCCAAAAGTTCCTCTCAGCCATATTTGCACTGCTCCAGAAAAATGCTCGCTGAGGAGAGAGAAAGAAGCTACATAAGATGAAAGTGTTTTTTCTGGACTCACCTTGTTGAACTATACCCATTGGGAATATCACTTTCCAAGTTTGAAGGAAACATGAAATCACCTTGGTGACCTAGGGCTTGAAGAGAACTGGTTTAGTGTTAGACAATGTGTTTGAGAGACCACTTGGAAATGATCGCAAGGGGTTGTTCCATTGATGATAAAAATCATCAGATGGTATGGTCTTGTTCATTGTTGAAATGGATATATATCCATGCTCTTGGTTTTTCTTATGGCGACCAGATAAGGAAAATATCAACCTGGAAAAATGGAAGAAAAATCTTATTTTGCACACTAAAGATAGAAAAAATTGCTTAGTGTTGTAAAGGGGCTAAGTGATGCCCAAATGGCATGGCATGGAATAGATGACTATGTGCCATGAATTTGAAATCATTGTTGCATTATGACATCATTCTGGATAAATACAACAAATTAGTGAAAATCAGGAAATTGGTCAAGTGTGGGGATATTGGTCCAATTATCCTTAAGAGGATGCTCGCTAAAAATTGTTTGTTGAAGAAAATACCCACACCACATGGGGATATTGTAGGCTGTTTTTTTGTCTACTCAACCATGGTCTGATTTTTTCCAAAGAGACATTGAAGAAGAACTTATAGACCTCCCAAAACTGTGGTTTAGGGAAATTAGACCAAGCCTAAGAGAATAAAAAATTGTCCAAGTATGAATTATTGGTAAAATGTGCCTAACAGGCCTTGGGAAATGCCTGCCACAACTCATGGGTTGATGAAAAAAATATTATGAGAGTTTAGATCTCTAGAAACTTGTATGGTGCATCCAACCATATAATTATCTTGACCAAAAAGTCTTTCAAGAAGAAGATATCAATCTGCCAAAAGTGCCTCTCAGCCATATTTTCACTGCTCCAGAAAAATGCCCACCGAGGAGAGAGAAAGAAGTTATAGAAGACGAAAGTGTTTTTTATGGACTCACCTTGTTGAACTATACCCATTGGGAATATCACTTTCCAAATTTGAAGGAAAAATGAAATCACCTTGGTGACCTAGGGTTTGAAGAGAACTGGTTAAGTGTTAGATAAAGTGTTTGAGAGACCACTTGGAAATGCTCAGAAGGGGGTGTTCCATTGATGATAAAAATCATCAGATGATATGGTCCTGTTCATTGTTGAAATGGATATTTAGCCATGCTATTGGTTTTTCTTATGGTGACCGGATAAGGAAAATATCAACGTAGAAAAATAGAAGAAAAATCTTATTTTGCACACTAAAGACAGAAAAAATGGCTAAGTGTTGTAAAGGGGCTAAGTGATGCCCGCATTAAGGTTGATGCCTGCACTAAGGATGATGCCTACATGGCATGGCATGGAATAGATGACTATGTGGCATGAATTTGAAATCATTTTTGCATTATGACATCATTCTGGAGAAATACGACAAATTAGTGAAAATCAGGAAATTGGCCAAGTGTGGGAATATTGGTCCAAGTAGCCTTAAGAGGATGCCCGCCAAAAATGGTTTGTTGAAGAAAATACCCTCACCACATGGGGATATTGTAGGTTGCTATTTTTTCTACTCAAACATGGTCTCATTTTGTCCAAAGAGACAATGAATAATAATTTATGGACCTACCAAAATTGTTGTTTAAGGAAATTAGACCAAGCCTAGGAGAAGATAAAAAATTGTGCAAGTATGAATTATTGGTAAAATATGCCTAACAAGCCTTAGGGAGATGCCTGCCATAGCTCATGGGTTGATGATAAAAATATTATGAGAGTGTACATCTGTAGAAACTTGTATGGTGCATCCAACCATATGATTAGCCTGACCAAAATGTATTTTAGGAAGAAGATATCAATCTGCCAAAAGTGCCTCTGAACCATATTTTCACTGCTCCATAAAAATGCCCGCCTAGGAAAGAGAAAGAAGCTACATAATATGAAAGTGGTTTTTATGGACTCACCTTGTTGAACTATACCCATTCGGAATATCACTTGCCAAATTTGAAGGAAAAATGAAATTACCTTGGTGACCTAGGGTTTGAAGAGAACTGCTCAAATGTTAGACAAAAAGTTTCAGAGACCACTTCGAAATGACCAAAAGGGGGTGTTCCTTTGATGATAAAATTCATCAGATGATATGGTCATTGTTGAAATGGATATCTATCCATGCTCTTGGTTTTTCTTATGGTCACTAGATAAGGAAAATATCAACCTGTGAAAATAGAAGAAAAATGTTAATTTGCATACTAAAGACAAAGAAAAAACGGCTAAGTGTTTTAAAGAAAAAATTCATCAGATGATATGGTCATTGTTGAAATGGATATCTATCCATGCTTTCTGTTTTTTCTTATGGTCACTAGATAAGGAAAATATCAACCTGTGAAAATAGAAGAAAAATGTTAATTTGCATACTAAAGACAAAGAAAAAATGGCTAAGTGTTTTAAAGGGGATAAGTGATGCCCGCATTAAGGTTGATGCCTGCACTAAGGATGATTCTTGCATGGCATGCAATAGCATAGATGATGATGTGAAATGAAGTTGAAATCATTGTTGCATTATGACATCGTTCTGGAGAAATACGACAAATTAGTTAAAATTAGGAAATTGGCTAAGTTTGGGAATATTGGTCCAAGTAGCATGGCAAATGTGGTTTAGAGAAATTAGACCGAGCCTAGGAGAAGAGAAAAAATTGTCCAAGTATGGAATTATTGGTAAAATATGCATAACTGACGAAAGGGAAATGCCCGCCACAACTCATAGGATGATGATAAAAATATTCTGAGAGTGTGGATCTCTAGAGTGTTGTATGGTGAATCCAGCCATATCTAGAAGGATATAATAAGAGGTTTTTCAGACAGTTTGAAGATAGTATAAAAGAATATTCATAATAACCCACATGATAGGAAATGTATATTATCGTTTCAAACTTACAAATTTCATATATAATGAAAAAATTATTCGAAAAGAAAAACCAATTATAACAGAACAATAATATACTAGACATAATTGAATGGAACAAATACATAATTCATATGCATTAAATAGTAGAATTCACCGTATAAATTACACCTAACAGTATAAAATTTTATTAATAAATGTAAATATATCTAGCTTCAACCCCATGGTGTTAGTGTCAACTTATGACAATTGTACGAACTATGGCGTGCATTTTACTAAGCCCTGTTTTGAATATTTACACACTGTTTTTTATGTAACAACTTAGAATTTCAGTCATTAATTTTGAATTTGTCCAAGATACTTGTAATTTCAGTCATTCATGTTCAAGTTGACTGCTATGCATTCCTAGCTTGCATTTTTATGCTTATGGATTGCATTTTACACCAAGTGTCCATAACAGTGAAAAAAGGTTAAAATTGCACCTTTCATAGGTCGACTGTGAGCATATGAGGTTAAGTTATATAAAATTAACACAAGGATAGTCTTATAAATATATCTAGCCATCTAATTTCCAAAACCATTTACTATAAACATTTATTAGGAGGGTTTGGCTTGCATTTTTGTTAATGTAGGTGGATATTTCATAAATACAAGACAACCATGTAGTCTTTTTGCACAACAGGCACTTTCTGAACCAAAATTGAAAAAATAAATGTATAATAATGTGGAAAATAGTAAAACATACCATTTCCAACTAAAATCACTAAAAAACACCCAATACTTAGGGTTGGGCGAGCATTTTTGTGATCTGTGTAAAACTGGGTTAAAAACACAAAAGTTGTCATTTTGTCAATTTAACGCTGGACAAATGAAACATAATTTTAAAAACAGAAAGAGGCTTTTGTCAAAAATATATCTATATTCAACCCCATGGTGTTAGTTTCAACTTATGACAATTGTATGGATTGTGGTGTGCATTTTCCTAAGCCCATTTTTGAATATTTACACACTGTTTTTTACGAAACTTAGAATTTCAAGCATTTTTTTTGAATTTGGCCAATATACTTGGAATTTTAGTCATTCATGTTTGATTTAACTGCTATGCATTCCTACCTTACATTTTTATGCTTATGGCTTGCATTTTACACCAAGTGTCCATAACGGTAAAAAAAGGTTAAAATTGCACCTTTCATAGGTCGATTATGACCATACGAGGTTAGGTTATATAAAATTAACACAAGGATAGTCTTCTCAATATATCTAGCCATCCAATTTCCAAAAACATTTACTATAAACATTTAATATGAGGGTTTGGTTTGAGAGTACATCAAAACATGTAGAGAATAATATTACTCTATTATTATATTACTCACTCTATTACTCTTATTTTTCCAGAATAGTTAGAATGCCAAATTTTTATTCTATTATTTACTCTTACTTTCTTATTTTCAATACGGATACTTAACATGTGAGAAAAATAAGTATACTTAACATGCTAGAAATTTAACTATATTGAAATTGAAAATGTAAGTTGTGTATAGTTGACTTGAAACACATTTGTAATTTTTATTATAGTTTGGAAAAGACAAAACAGATTTGTAATTTTTATTATAGTTTGCAAAAGTCAGAACACATTTGTAACTTTTATTATAGTTTGGAAACGTCTGAAAACATTTGTAATTTTTATTTTAGTTTGGAAAAGTTAGCGTGTTTGTATCCTTTACATGCATCATGCGCATGCATCCCCTTCTTTTTTTCTGAGCGTGCCATCATCTTGCAAAATGGAAATAGCAGCCTCATCTTCCCCATCAACTAAAACAAGGGGTTCTAGAGTTGCTAAGAGGTTCATTGTCGAAAAATCTGGAGAGAGCGCTAAGGCATGGAGTGACAGAACCAACTGGCCAGAAGGTAAGCTAAATGTCCTGGTCAGAGCAAAAGTGTATCGCTTTCTTTTCCGTCAGTTCAATTTCAACAATGAAGAGATAGATAATGTCATTTCTAGTTATGATGATGAGTCCAAGGAATTGATTATTTTTGTGAGTAGGGTTTTTCTGGACCCTGATTTGTTGTTAGGTGCAGTGAAATTTCCACGCAGGGGGGGAGTAATGTTGACCACCAAGAAAACCCTCAACGTAGAAAAGGGTGAGATGGAAAACAAAATATGTGGAAAAACGGTTAATTTTTCCCATAATTGTTTAAAGATGCAAGATGTTCCACTAGGACTGTACAAAACCTTAATTCAAATTGTACATAGGACAATTATGAATCACCACAAGCAAGATATTTGAGGTGATTGTATGAAGTTGGTGATTCATTGGGTTGAAGACTTGGCCATAAATGTCCCTCATCTATTGGCAAAAAAATTTCATTTTTCACTGCAGGAGAGCAAAATGAAGAGATTGAAGTTCAGTTACCCTGGCACACTACAAAACATTATTGACTTATATCGACCCAGCACTGTAGAAGGAAGTAGATTTAAAAATACATACATTAAGAGGCCAAAACTGGACAAAATGAACCAGGAAGTTCATCAACAATATCCAAAGGACAATGTACAAGTCCCTGAAGAGCCTTTTGAGTAATGTATGGAAGGTATGGGAAGTGACCATGAAGAATTTGATTATGTCTCAATTTTGGCCGGATTGCATGAAGGCAGAGAATTAAATGTAAACAAGATGCATGATGTTGAGTTTAATGAACAGGAGGAGCATAGTGATGATGATATTTATGCTCATGCAGAAATGCCACTTGTTATATATACACCTCTACAGTTCAGAGTTGAGAAAACTTCCTCTCCAAAATATTTTTTTGTTGGTAAAACTGTTTTTAAGCTACTATTCGATAAAATGTTGCATTTCAAAGAAGAAGTTGAATTTCATAGAATTTTTTTTTCCTGTTGGTATCTTACCACAATACAGAGTGTAGAACTCTGTAGGATTAAGCAGATGCAAATTCAGAACCTCTTAAAGGTAGGCGCTATTTTTCAATGTTATTTTTCAAAAAGAAAGAGTTGCCAAATTCCTTTTTTAAAATCCTTGTTAAAATTTTCACTATTTACAGGTAATTGCAAGGTTAGAAACAAAACACATGGATACTATGTAATCCTCTATTAAAAATTTGCAAATGGTGGACCTCTTTAAGGTGGGAGGCATTTTTCAATGCTTTTTTCCAAAATTTTTTTTGCTAAATTGCATTTTTTGAAGCCTCCTAAAACTTTTCCTTGTTTACAGGAAATTGCAAGATTACAAGGATCCCTTATGAAGACTATGGACAGTTTGAGAAGGATAATAGTAGGAAAGGACTCTGTTCTTCAGTATTTGAATAAGGAACTAGAGAAAATTTAGGATAGATTTAGATAGGAAAATGAGAAATGTAGAGAAGAATATATGGTTTTTCGGAAGAAAGATGAAGAAACCATAAAGAGACTAGAAGATGAGTTGAAACATCATCCGGAGGTGTTGCACATTCCCCCTCTAAGGACAGTTATTGGCCAGGAAGCAATACTTACTGCTGAAGTCAGTAAGTTAAACAAAATGATTGAAATACTGAAGGGTGACTTTAAAAACAACCTTGCTGAAGAGTACACTAAATGTCAACTAGAGATAAATGAATATAGAAAAAAAGAGGAAAACATGAAAAACATAATTGCTAAGAAAGATGAAGAGTTGAAAGGGAAAGTAGTTGAACTTGAAAAGATTACGACAGAACTACATACTAGAGGAGTTGAAAAGTTAAAAGAATATGAAATTGGTAAGGGACAGAGTAGGCATCTAATTTCTAGTGAAATTTATGATATGTCAGCACACCAATAGGATTTAATAAGGTATAAGAGTTCCCTACAAAATAGAGAGAAGGCACCAGACATAGTTTTTAATGCAATACGAGCTCATGCACAAGTCAAAAAGGGGTTACAAAACTATCGTGCCTTCTTAAGAATTTGAGAGAAGTCCTTCATGGATGCTAGTGCAGCAATGAATGCTAGAGATGGTATCTCTGCGTGGTCAACCATAAAAGAAACAATGGAAAACAAGCTAGCCAAGAGGGATGATGAGAGTAAAGAGCTCATATTGAAAATACTGGAGGATAGAGAATCACAACATTTGGGATGTAAGTCTGAGATAGAAGATCTGAAATCCCAAATTCCCACTCTGTAGAAGAACAACATGCTTCAATGAGTAGCAATTGTGTATACTCTAGGAAATACAGAATTGAGGGAAAAAGAGTTGGAGAGAGAGATAGAGCAGCTCAGGAAAACTTTGACCCAAGTTCAGTCTGAGTTGAAACATGCAAATGATCCTCTTCAGCAAAATAAAAAGGAACACAAAGAGAAAAATAAGAAGAATGTGGAATTGATGAAGAAATACATCCAAGATAACGATAGATTGAGAGAAAGTTTGCACAAATGTGGAATAGAAGTGCAATAGTTAGAATGAAAACTAGAACATGCACCTGCTGCAGCTTTTGAAGAACCAGAAGCTTCTAGACAAGCCAAGAGACTAGAATGTACAAATTTATCTTCTCTAGCAAAGGAGGACTTGCTGCCTAAACCTCCCAAGCAGCCTAGAACTATGGAATAACACTATTTATATATGTTGTGTATGTAAATACATTTCAAGTTTTAATATGTAAATTTATATGTGTGTGTGTATTTCTCGACAATATTGTATATTTTTTGATGCATTTAATGTGAATGGTAATTTTGAATTTAACTTTTCAATAAGTGTACATAACAGGCCAGAAAGTTAACAATATCAAAATTGAAAACTTAACTTGTGTACTGTAGGCATATATATTTGAATTTGTAAGAAATTAAAAGAGTGATAGTTACTAGTGGATATGAGATGTCAGTAGATTTGGTGACATAGGTAGATCCTAGCTATTTGCTTGGAATTGTTGATATATTAGGGATATTATAGGGATCATGGATTGAGAACTCTCAAGTTCTTTATGAGAATTTTGATGTGATGTATTGTAGTATTTATGTAAGTTTCTTTATCTAATGAAAATGAAATTCGAATTTTGGAACAATGTCATACAATTCTACTCATGCAACCAAATTTCAGCGAATAACCCAAAGCTATAATGCCTATAGAACTTGCCTAAAATAGACAAAAAATTTCAAAATATAAGCAAACACAGAAAACAACTGTAATTTTATTACTGAAAAAAAAAATTAAATATTTAATATGCCTTCCATCATTTGTTACTTCCCAAAATTTGGTAACATAAATGTTAGCACAATAGAATAAATTTTTATTATGCCAAGATCACTAGAAATTCTTATTGCGACATAAGTTTCTTTCACCATTTTTCATACAATGTTGCATTTCGATCATTTAGGAATTTTTTATTTTTGGCTTGTCTCACACTTCTTATAATGACATCAGGTTTTATAGAATTTTCAGCATCCATCTTTTGGATATCAACTACTGCCCCTTGAATTTCTTGTTTTTCAACACTAGAAACCATGTTTCGGCAGGCCTGTATCTTTCTTCTCAAGAAAGATTAAAGAAAACTCAAATCATGAATAGGTAGAAAAAACCAACTAGATATAGGACGGTACAATGGTGTGGGAATTATTCTCAAACCATGAATTGTGGCGGGCATTCTCTTAAGGCTACTCGAACCATTTTTTACTAAGGTTGCTGGGACCAATTCTTCCTTAAATATATGATGTAGTTTGGTGAGGCAAGCGACATCAACATGGTTGTATGCTCCATACAACACTCTAGAGACTCACATTCTCAATAAAATTTTCACATCATCCTATGAGGCATGGCGGGCATTTCCTTAAGGCCACTTGGGAATATTTAACACCAAGTCCATACTTAGACAAATTTCTCAATTTGGTCTAATCTACCTAAAACACCCTTTTGGGAGGTCCATAACGTTTTCTTCATCCAATTCCAAGACAATATGAAGACATGGTCAGGTAGGCCGAAGACCAATCTACAAGACCCCCATGTGTTATGGGCATTTACTCTAACCCATAATTTAGGTTGGGAATCTTTCTGAGGTTACTTAGCCATTTTTACATCCAGCGGTGAAAAAACCTGTTTTGGAAGGCCTATATCTTTCTCCTCAAGAAATATTAAATAAAAATAAAAACATGAATAGGTATCCAAATCAACTAGCTATAGGATGGTACCATGGTGTGGGCATTCATCTCAAACAATGAATTGTGGCAGGCATTCTCTTAAGGTTGCTGGGACCAATTCTTCCTTAAATATATGTTGTATTTTGGTAAGGCAAGTGACATGGTTGTATGCTCCATACAACACTCTAGAGACTCACATTCTCAATACATTTTTCACATCGTCCTATGAGGCATGGCGGGCATTTCCTTAAGGCCACTTGGGCAGATTTAAGACCAAGTCCATACTTTAACAAATTTCTCAATTTGGTCTAATCTGCCTAAAACACCCTTTTGGTAGGTCCATAAATTTTTCTTCATCCACTTCCAAGACAATATGAAGACATGGTCAGGTAGGCCAAAGACCAAGTCCATACTTCAACAAATTTCTCAATTTGGTCTAATCTGCCTAAAACACCCTTTTGGCAGGTCCATAACTTTTTCTTCATCCACTTCCAAGACAATATGAAGACATGGTCAGGTATTCCAAAGACCAATCTACAAGACCCCCATGTTGTGTGGGAATTTACTCTAACCCATAATTTAGGTCGGGCATCTTTTTGAGGTTACTTATCCATTTTTGCATCCACCGGTGAAAAAACCTGTTTTGGCAGGCCTGTATTTTTCTCCTTAAGAAATATTAAATAAAAATAAAAACATGAATAGGTATCCAAATCAACTAGCTATAGGATGGTACCATGGTGTGGGCATTCTTCACAAACCATGAATTGTGGCGGGCATTCTCTTAAGGTTGCTGGGACCAATTCTTCCTTAAATATATGTTGTAGTTTGGTAAGGCAAGTGACATGGTTGTATGATCCATACAACACTCTAGAGAATCACATTCTCAATACATTTTTCACATCATCCTATGAGGCATGGTGGGCATTTCCTTAAGGCCACTTGGGCAAATTTAACACCAAGTCCATACTTAGACAAATTTCTCAATTTGGTCTAATTTGCCTAAAACACCCTTTTGGAAATTCCATAACTTTTTCTTCATCCACTTCAAAGACAATATGAAGACATGGTCAGGTAGGCTGATAACCAATCTACAAGACCCCCATGTGCTGCAGGAATTTACTCCAACCCATAATTTAGGGCGGGCATCTTTCTGAGGTTACTTAGCCATTTTTGCATCCACCGGTGAAAAACCTTGTTTTAGCAGGCCTGTATCTTTGTCCTCAAGAAAGATTAAAGAAAAATAAAATCATGAATAGGTATCCAAACAACCTATATATAGGATGGTACCATGGTGTGGGAATTCTTCTCAAACCATGAATTGTGGCGGGAATTCTCTTAAGGCTGTTGGGACCAATTGTTCCTTAAATATATGTTGTAGTTTGGTGAGGCAAGTGACATGGCTATATGCTCCATACAAAACTATAGAGACTCAAATTCTCAATACATTTTTCACATCATCCTATGAGGCATGGTGGGAATTTCCTTATGGCCACTTGGGTAGATTTAACGCCAAGTCCATACTTAGACACATTTCTCAATTTGGTCTAATCTGCCTAAAACACCCTTTTGGCAGGTCCATAAATTTTTCTTCATCCACTTCCAAGATAATCTGAAGACATGGTCAAGTAGTTTGAATACCAATCTAGAAGAATCCCATGTGTTGCGGGAATTTACTCTAACCCATAAATTAGGGAAGACATCTTTCTGAGGCTACTTAGCCATTTTTGCATCCACTGGTGAAAAACCCTATTTTGGCAGGCCTATATCTTTCTCCTCAAGAAATATTAAAGAAAATTAAAATCATGAATAGGTATCCAAATGAACTATCTATAGGACGGTACCATGGTGTGGGAATTCTTTTCAAACCATGAATTGTGGTGGGCATTCTCTTAAGGCTGGAGGGACCAATTTTGACTAAGGCTGCTGGGACCAATTCTCTTAAGGATGCTGGGACCGATTTTGACCACTTTTATGAAAATTTTCCTCATGGAAGGGTGGATTTTGTATAGTTGGGTGGTCTCATTTTTTTTCCCATGGAAACCTTGACAATTTCGGCATGGCAACTCGAGGTAAACTCTATTGTTGTAGTTTTTCTTCAAGAGTTTTTTACCTTGGATATTTTAGGGTTTGGTCTAACTTGGGAATTTGTAGGCATGGTTACTGTTGGAGCAATGGTTCATTCTTGTTCATGGGGTGGTGTCTTAGCTATCTTGCTTCCACAACTACAGTTGGCTCAAGTAAGTGTTTTTCTTTTCCTTATGAGAATTGTAAATTGTAATGTGTAACCATGCAATATTTTCTTTGTCTTTTGGTTTTTATGAATTTATCTATGAAAATGAGGGTTGTTGTTATGCATCCCCAAGTTATATTTTTCATCCTTACATCCATGTGATAAACAATGAGTAATGCTAATTGAATATATACATATCAACAACAACCACAAGCCCCATTATCATGATAAATATTAGGGAAACTCAATGTATGAAAATGGAAACCACTTGTAACTCAATCGCAAGTAATCTAATTGGTGGATAATTCACTAAAAATTAAGCTTCAAAAGGAAATGGGACCTTTCCCTGCAAATTTGATCCCTTGTGGGGAGCCCTTTTACAATGTCTCAGACCCTGAGGCTAATCCTCGAAATAGGATTTGAAACTATTTACAGTCTTAATCAAACATTAACAACTAGAGCGTGGTACTTCTTCCATGGTTTACATATATTTAAACAAAAATCATGGAGCAAATGCACATGCTCGGTATAGATGGCAGCATGAGATTTATTATTGTGAACTCACGGGTGGTGAAAACGATGTCTCAAGATGCTTCTAGTGGATCATTTCTGACTGGGCTTGACCACTTTTCCATCTGTTTAGTCAGCAACGTGTCCTTTCCCTTTCTGTTCATTCTGTGCTCAAAGGAACCTTTCTGCATGGGATCAAAGCTGTCAAAGTAGTTTATATATATCCTTTCCATGCTCAGCTTTCTTCATAGCTTCCGCATTGCTTCTGGCAGAAACAAGGTTCTGGAGTGGCTTGTCATTCAAGTACTCCTCACCACCTCAGAAAAGGTTGGTGGACGGGGTGCATGAAAGCTACGAAGAATACCTTGGGCCCTTGATGCTCGAGTACAAGCATTCTCTCCCATAGAAAATAGGCGCATCTCTCAAAGTGGTGTATGAATTCTTCTCCCCGATGGTTGGTGCTTCCCTGGTGTGAAAAACTAGGGTGATAGAAGAGCTTGTAATCAAGCTCACCAACCAACAACACATCCAAAATAACAAGCTTCTCAAACTAGATTTCCATTGCAAACATGTCCAAGTCCTCAGAACCTCTTGGCAACATGATACCGTGATTTTTCTTCTACACTAGCTCATCCTATGCACCTTAATGGATTTGAAAGGTGGTGTTTATATAGGATTGGAAAACTAGACAAGGGGATGACCCGTCAACATATTCGCACATTTCATCGTTTAGTAGCCTGGTCGACCATGTGCTTCAGGGCATATGGACTAGACGTGTTCTGTCCCTTTCGCTCCTGTGATGACCCTTTAGCTCCTATGAACCATTCTTTCGCTACGTTTCCCCTGCTACATGTGGCAATTGGATTCACTGTTCCACTTCTTATATTTTCATGCTATATTTCTGATTTCACACACCAGCCATATGACGGGTATCTGGTTTTGGGCGAGATGGTGCTTCTGCAGGGATGATTTATCCTGTGGGTGTATCACAAACGACGTCGGGGAAATCAATTAACTATCGGGAAGGCATATCGTACGTGAGGGCATCTTCTACACTTAGATTTGTTTTTATAGTTTTTTTTATGTTGCATAACCCTTGTGTTTCTCCATGCACTCATTACCATAGATGTGTTCATCTTTGCGATCTAAGGCCTCGATACACCAAATATTCATACCCAAAAACTCAACACTATCAACCTGGACAACTTGATTTGGGGAGATCAATATCAACCATCGATCTCTAAACTACCTTCATCAGGACCGCTCAACCTTGAGAACTTTAACATTCCGCTAACCCTTTTTCATCTGAATGAGTGAGCAACTTTTGATCGCGGAATGATTCTCACTCATTGATCTACCCAACATCTTGTTCCAATCATATATCTTCACAGCCCCTACCACTTTCCGTAGATCGAATTCGTAACTTTCTCTGTGCTAGTTCAATCCGTGAAATTGTTTGAGACCGCAGATCTATCTCTGCCTTCATCTCAAACATCTGATTTTCTCGCTAATTAACCCTTTTCACGATTTGAAAAAGTTTCACCCTCCGAGAAGGTTCACCGCACGAAATGATTTAGGGCCATTGATATCACCTTGTGCCGATCTCGACCCTCCAACATTACACCCATTTAACAGACTCCACAAATCCCAAAATAAATCCTTCCTCGCATCTTCACTCCACAGAATCGCTTTCCGTCGTCGATCTTCACCATCCTAAATCTGAACCATTGATGTTTAACACACTTTACCCTTATTCTGCTACTGCATGTTTCAATATACAGAAATACCTATCATCGTAGACGAAAACCCACTCTCCATCCAACAGCTCCATGGTGACAAAACGTGCTAACCAGTTAACCTGAAAGGAGCTCCCGCAAAATTCCTCAAATAAGATCATTTTCAAACCTTTGGGAAGGAGACATATATGAACATAAATCAACATTTAATGATGATGATGATGGTGGTGGTGGTGATGAAGATGATGAACATGATGAAGATGATGATGAGGGAGATGATGAAAATGATGATGATGACAATGATGAAGATGTTGGTTAGGAAGAGGGAGATGACGACGATGGTGATGGTGATGGTGATGATGATGATGATGATGATGATGATAATGATGATGACGATGATGATCACAATGATGATGATTATGATGATGATGATGATGACAATGACGACGACGACGATGATGACGATGACGACGATGATGATGATAATGATGACGATGACGACGAAAATGATGATGATGATGATGATGACGACGACGACGATGACTAGGATGAGGATGAAGATGACGAAAATGATTATGATGATGAACATGATCATGATGATGAAGATAATGATGATGACGATCATGATGATGATGATGAGGATGAGGATGAGGATGAGCATGACAAGGATGATGATGATGATGATGATGATGAATATGTTGATGTTGATGATGATGTTGATGATGAAGAAGATGATGATAAAGGTGGTGGTGATGAAGATGATGAACATGATAAAGATGATAATGAGGGCGATGACGAAAATGATGATGATGACGATGATGAAAATGTTGATTAGGAAGAGGAAAATGGCGATGATGATGATGCTGATGAAGATGATGATGATGATCAATGATGGTGGTGGTGATGATGATGACAATAGTGATGATGATGATGATGAGGGTGAGGATGAGGATGATGATGAGGAGGATGATGATGATGACTAGGATGAGGATGATGAAGATGATGATCATGATTATCATGATGATGATTAGGATGATGATGATGATGATGATGATGATGATGATGATGATGATGATGGTGATGGTGATGATGATGAATATGCCGATGAAGATGAAGATGATGATGAATATGTGATGACAAGATATTTACCTTGGTCTTCACTAAATTGTTCTGAGCTTCACCAACACTATAATGGAATTGTTATGAGTGATTACTCAATCCTATAAAGGATGCACTTTATGGAACTACCAAAATCCTAAGTTTGGATCTTCCTCTTTTAAGACACCGAAATAGGTCCATAAGTATTGATTCTTCATGTGCACAAATATATCAACATGAGGCTTCACAGGGCCCAATAAGTTGTATTTTGTTTTACTACTTCCTCGGATCATATTGAATTGTTAGATTAGTCCTTGGAATGGGTGTTAGGAGAAATCCTTAATTTTTCACTCGACTGGATACTCCCCCTATCATGTAGATGTCTTCATTCACTGAGCTCCCCCTACAATTGCGATGATGAAGATGATGATGAGGATGATGAAGAATATGATGATGATGATGAGGATGATAATGATAATGGAGATGCTGATGATTTGGATGATGATGATGTTGATGATGAATATGATGATGAAGATGAAGATGTTGATGATGATGACGACGAATATGATGATGATTATCAAGATGATGATGGTGATAATGGTGATAATGAAGACATTGATGATGAAGATGATGATTATGGTGATGATGATAAGGAAGATGATGATGAAGAAGATGATGATGATGATGATGGAGACGATGATGATGAGTACGAAGATGATGTTGATGATATTGATGAAGACAACGAATTAGATGACGGTGATGATGATGACAAGGATTTTGATGAGGATAATGATGATGATGATGATCATCATTGTTATTGTCATCACCATCATCTTTGTCATCTTCATCGTCATCATGATCATTGTCATCATCATCGTGTTCATCCTTGAAGGAACTTATGTATAGGATCTCACTATAAGAAATGCAACCAATACAAATTATGACAAAATCCTAGTTAAATTAAAGCAAATTAAATTAAACTACAGTAAATTAAAAACGTAGACTTTTTTAACTATAATTAATTTAAAATGCAACAAAATATAAAATATGCAAATAAAAAAAAACCCAAAATAAAGTAAACAAAAGGTAAATATGAAAAATAAAAAAACAAAACAAAACACAAAATATAAAATATGTAAATAAACAAAAAAAAACATAGAATTGAAAAACACCCGCGCACTAGGTCATAAGCAAAACAACAACGAACAAGTTCACTCCCATGCACTAGTTCATTAGTAGCACCCAGAGCACTAGTAATTTGATGAGTAGAGCAGTGGTAAATCGAGGAGTAGGGGATACCAGTCCAGAGGATACCGGCGTTCCCAATGGAGGCAATCTGGCCGCAGTCCATAGGATAACAAAACAATCTAGCTGCAGTCCAGAGGATACCAAAATTCCCAGGGGAGACAATCCAACTGCAGTCCATAGCATAAAAAAGGGCCCAATGAATTCTGTAAGCCCATTAACCCTAGCAGTGTAGGAATTTGGGAAAAATACGTCAAATTTCTAAACCAATACGAATTCGGTACAATAATATTGAAATTATAATTTTTTTGTTGTGCTACCATCGCTTCTATTATCGGTGGATTTAGTAAGGGTTTTCTATTATTGGAGCATCTAAAGCTCCTCATTAAATTCAGGGAAACAACATATGGGTTGAGCACTGCAAGCCATTCATGCTATTGTATAATTTTTTGAATTATGGCTCAATTTGCAAGCTTTTGTAATTTCATTCTATTTAATGGTCCAGAACAGTGTGTAGAGTCCTGTAGGAGCTATAATCTAAATTGGTTCAACCGATTCTGTCAAAAATTTAAACCTGAGACGTGTTTCTTCAAACATTTAATTTTTCTTTAATAATTAGTTTTACCTCGATTATGGAACAAATTACAAGATTTTGTTATTTTATTCTATTATATGTTTGAAACATTCTATAGAGTGCAAGCTCATGTAATCTTATTCTATTTAATGGTCTAGAACATAGTCCTCTATGAGCTATAATTTGAACAGATTCTGTCAAAACTTGAACGTGAGACCTCTTTCTCCTTTAAAGACACTGTTAGCACCATATTTTGAAAATTTTGGAGTATAGAAGGTTTTGGGGAGAGAGACCTTATGGGAAAATATTGGGAAGGCACCCTTAGAGTTAACGAGAGTGATAAATGTATTGGTGGTAGAACATTATGCCTTTGGAATGAGTTCCTATAGGAGCAATGTAAAGAGTGGAATAAATCGAAAGCCTCGATTCGGATAAAGATCAATGGTGAAAAGATGTTTCGTAGATCAGATATGCCAAAAAAAACACGGTTGTCAGATTTGCGAAGTGTGTTAAATGGGAGCCATAATGAAAGGTTGAGATTAATCTAAGGATAGATCCATGTTGCCAGAACATTCCACGAGAAGGATATGCTTGGCAACATAAGCCTTTCCATATTGTGAAATATGCTAAAGGGGGAAATAATCGAGGGGATAGAATGAAAGCAAATATAGATCTATGATTGTGGTGCATTTCGTGACCTGAATTAGTGCGGAAGGGGTTAAGATTTCAATCCACAAAAAGTTGTAGATCCCACCTCGATTAATGATTGCGAAGAGAGGGCAATCTTGATTGAAGGATAAGAAATAGTCCGCAATCCAGAGTTGCATACTCGATTGAGGTAGGAAAAGTTGGCGGATGTTAAAACTCTTAGGTGTGGATGATCCTGATGAAGGTAATTTGGAGATCGACGGTGGAGGTTGATTTCCAAAATTAAGTTGCACATATGAGTATTATGGAAGTTTCGACGCAAAAACCTTGCGTATCAAAGGCTCCTATCATAAAGAGAAAGGACATATGATGTAGATGGTGTGGAAAGCACTAATTATGCATCATAGAAAATTATAAATAGGTCTACATGGAATTGAAAAGTTTTGTCTTTACCAGAACCTCAAAATTGACGAGCGTCCAAATTGTGTACAGAGTGCTAGTGTTGAAAAATCAGAAAACTGTGCTAAGGAAACAAGGTAGGGACCCTGATACTCCCTCATGTTGTTGAAATGGAAAAAGTAGGAGAAATAGAATTGGTTGATGTAGGGTATAATGCAAAGTCAAGGGTTATAGGTTGGAGGGAAGAAGAAATTCTAGTGGATGAGAATGATGAGATATTTGATACCATTTTGCTAGGCGAAATAGTTGAAACTACTAAGGGTAAATTGGAAGTCCTTAAGGACCAGAGTAGCGATACCTATGGTGTTTTTAAATACTTTTTCCATTTTCTCTATGTTGACTAGACCCCCCATTATCTTGAGTTTGTTGAGTGGTGTGCATACAATTTTTATTCCTCTAAAGGAGTCATCATGAATAGATCCATGTCCAAAATCCTCTGCTTTGTCTAGGCTCATGTCATCCGTAAAACCCTACACATCCCAGATGAATTTTCCCATAGATCCCAAAAATGCAGAGAAGAGGGTATCATCTAGTTCTTCTGAGAGTCTAATGTAGAAAATAGAGATTCTTTCCCAAAGTATTGCTTGAAACCTAATGCCGAAATTATCAGTCTGTCTTACCCCATTGACCTAAATCAATTCAAGAAAGAAATCTAGTGGTGCGTGACCCTAGCCAGTCAATTACTAGATCTAGATACCAATGGTTATATCATAGAGTCATTGTTAAGTCTACTATTTGTCTTGAGTACCTGTCCTGTCGAACTTGAAATACCAGGACAATCCTTTTGGTCATGTTGTCTTAAATTTGATGAATTTCTAGCTGAAAAAATTCGTTCTCAGTTAGCTAATTTCCACAGTACCAAAATGTTCAGATTCGAATCCCTTTTGTTGAGAATGTTCCTATCTTATAATGAAGATTATTGACAAGTGCCTGAGTTGGAGATCGATGATGACATGACCAAAGACTAATGTAAATTCATGAATGATTTGATGGTAGAAATATACAACCTTTTCTTCCAAGAAAGGTTTCCCAGGGTATTTCCTGAGATGAGGCAAACACTGCAGCTATCCCCTAGTAAGAGGATATGAGATTGGTTACTAGCAGAATTTGGAATACTCATAAGGCTATATGGTTTTGTGCATCATCCTTATGTCCTTCTAGAATTCTCGACTGCCCGAGTTTTCTCCTTGGAATTAATTAGGAAAAGACTCACTGTTGAAGAAGAACACTTTTTGAACGTTAAGAAGGGCTACAAAATTTCTTTCCCTTGGGAGGTGGGGCCATACACAGTCAAAAGAAAGGATTCCCTGCCACTGGTTGGTAACCTACTCAAAGGCATGTGATTCTCCTTGGAAAAGTATATAAACTATGACCCACATCAAGTAATTTCCAAAAGGAGAAAATCTCACAAGAGTAAGCCTTTTGAGCACACTGAAATATCCGGGCTTAGAGAAGCAGCCAATTGGGATGATTTCCCTAATTCCATCATAATGGATACCAACATAGGACGAGCCTCTGTCTCACCTTTTTTAAGGGATGTCTCTCCCCAAATGGACCTGTCCAAATTAGTTGCAAAGGTTGGGAATGTTTCATCCTTGGTCAGTTACTCAGGAATTTCAATAAAAAGAGGATCTGCAGAGCCCATAGAGACTAATGAGGTAGATACTGCCAGCATGCCCAAAAAGTAGAAGGTAGAAGAGGGAAAACAATTGGTATTGGTTAGGAGAAGTAGTACAAGGGGACAAATGAGGAAGAAGAATGTGAAAGACAAACAATAACAAGGAGAGCCCGAAACAACCAAATTAGAAATACAAGAGTATGTGTTTGATGGCTAGTCTCCAAACAGGCATGCCACCGAAGAAGATTGGCTAGAATATTACCAAGAAAAGGCCAATAGAACCTTTAAAGATACGGTGAAGCTATATGACAAAGTAGTACATTTTCCCTACCAAAATGTGGCATTGAATACTGTGAGGGATCATGCTACAGACACCCTCAACATGGCATTAACAGTATGTTATAAGGTGTCAAAGGTTAATGTGAACCTCGCAAAGGTTCCCACTACTGATATAATGCATCTTAACAGAAAAAATAGTGACATTTTGAATACTAGAATGCTGAAGGCCACATTACAGATGTCCAAGCTAGAGTTGAGCAAAGAAAAAACTGAAGACCCCTTGAGGAAGGTGAGAGTTGAAAACAAGTCCCTTAAGGTCAAAATTTCCAATTTGCAGAATGAAGAAGTACAGATAGATGGATAGGAAGATAAGAAATCCTTAGCCCAAATATTGCTGGATGAGAAAGAAAAAGAAATCTAGGTACTTAAAAAGAATTTAAAAATCCCTTCCACCCAACTCATTCAGACAACTGAGTTTGCTGAATTTGAGAAAGAGAAAGAAACATTAAACAATGAGCTTACATATTGCAAGGCCAAGCTATTGAAGCTTGAGGAGAAATAAAAACAATGGGAAAGAGATACTAAGCTTCTAAAAGAGAGAAAAAAAGAATTAAAGGATAAGCTGGCAGCAAAGGAAAAAGAGCTTCAAGAAAAATGCACAGAGGCTGCAATTCAATCAGTAGATGTAATTGGAGAGGTAGATACTAGTTCTCTTTCTAAAGCAATGTCCCAAATAGGCCTAAAAGATAGTGAGCTTACAAATCCGAAGCAGCAGATTGAGGAGTTAGAGAATGAAAAAGCAAAAGAGGAACAAAGGAGGGAAGACATAGATAAGAAATGTCAAGATTTGACACAACAAAATGCCAAATTAGGCAAGCAGGTGTTTGGTAATATGGCCTTGTAGGGTGCCATACATTTGGTTTGGGACCAAATCATTACAAAATCAAACCAAATTAGACCTTTCTTAGACTTCATCTCAAGTCAGGAGAATGCTTTGGAAAAAGCCAAGAAAAAGGTTTCTATAGTATAGGGAGAATTGAATAAAAGATCACCACAAGAGGCTAATAATGCTATTGAATTTCTAAGCTCCTTGTCAGATGATCTAGTCAGCAGGTATGGGATACAAAATAGAGTTGCTATTATTTCTGGGGCTATAAAAGTGATTGCTAAACATAGGATGTTGGACACTGTGCTAGCCAAAATCGACATTATAGACCACAAAGTCAAGGAGGTGATCAAGTTGTTTAAGCCACTAGTGGATAGAGGAGTCCCTTTATTCTGGGAAGAAAATGGACCTTTATTGTCTCAGAATGATTATTTGGGGAAATTGGTGAGTTGCAGATCAGACAATAGCAAGTTATAGGACATGCATCAAGCCTTATCAGGCACGACAATCTTTGATAAATTGGTCGGAGAGTTCTAATTACTATTTGATTTTAAAGCTTCTTGTGCCTTGGTAATTGAAATCTCATCTACAAAAATCACAGAGCTCAAGGTACAAGTGCATGACATGGTCATCGCGACATTGCCTACCCTTGATCAATGGAGGTCAATTCAACAATATGGGTCGAGCAATTATAAGATACAACCATAAAGAAAACAGGGATGACAATGCGAAATTTGTTCCACAAGGAATGCCCATTTGGAAAGTTGCCTCTGCCAGACTTTGTACAGCTACCACCAGCCAGAAATTACAAAAATGGCTTTTATGCATATTTTCTCCTAGTAGTCTGCATTTAATTTTCCTGTTTATGTAAATCATGGATGTTAACCCAAAAAATACCTCACTAAGCTCTCCATGACCTACACCACCCAAGGACACCACTTCACGGCCCTCCATTAGACCCCCACACCCTAAAAAATGCTTAAGGATGAAGAAAAGGGCTTAAAAACCCCAAAAAGGAGCGTAAAATACTCTCCTAGGAGATAAATCCCCCAAAAAGGGGCTAAAACCCTAAAAGGAGCTAAAATTAGGGCGAAAGGGGCTAAATCCCGGACCAAGGGCTTAAAACCCTAAAACCCCAAAAAAAAGCTATAAAAGGAGGGTGGGGGGTCACTCTCAAAAGGCTTCTCCCTTGCATACTGTTATGATGCCCATGGATGCCTTAAGACCCTTTGTCTCTCCAGCCACCCACAATCCCTCTCCTCCATCTCCATTGAGCCATAGCTGTCGTATCCAAGAGAGGTGCTTCCACAAGCTAGGGCATGGTGGTCCATTTCCACCCAAAGAGAAGGTATAACCGTGTTTTCTTGTTTTGTTTATTTGCTTAGTAGTTTCTTTGTTTTCTAACCCATGATTTCATTTGCAGGTTTATTTCCTAACTTGTTTTGTAGGTATTTCGGTTTACTGTAGCTTAATAATTGTGTGTAGGTCATAGGAAGCAGAACCCTAACCTTTGTTTGCAGAGGGGTTCTCCATCTTTGCTTTTGTTTCTGTTCTTTACATTCCATTTTTCCTTTCAGTATTTTTCCAAAGTAGGTACTTACCCTTCTATCCTATAGATATAAGGGAGCCATTCCTACCCCTGTAGCAAGGAGAAATCCCTGCTAAAGAACTGGCGACCATATTAGGTCGATCCCACAGGATCCCTGGTCCAAATTTTTAAAAATTTCAAGTTTTTCAAATTTCATGTCAAATTCAATTTAGATCTAGTTTATTTCCAGTTATTAGTGTTGTCCAAGCCTTTGCTAGGAAAATCCGAGTCAGTTTGGCCACAGTACAGGTTACTGTCAGCTGGATCTGACTCAGGATCAGAAAAACCCCAAATCCGAGGCAGGTCGCACTTATCGGGCCTGAATAGAGGATGAGGGTGCACTTAGTGGCTTGATAGGTGTGCCTAGGGTGCACTTAATCCCTCAAAAGGTGCGACTTCACTCAAAAACATAGACCGCGATTGTTTGTGAAATCGGTGCGACCCCCTCTCCCGTTTCTGAAATTTTTTTGCGACCCGCTTGCCAAATTTGATAAAAAATGTGTGGTCTGTCAATCAGAGGTTCAATTTAATAGGGACTTCTAGTGTGGCTCAGCCACCTCTTTCCAACATACTAGTTTAATTTTAGTTTCTGTTTCAATTTTCTGCAATTTCTTTTACAAACAATGTGTAAATTCCAAACAAATTCTAATGGCTTAATTAAATGAATGTAGCTTAACTAAAATTAACCTAAAACTAACTGTCTTGCTTACCCTTCCTCCTCTACCCAGTCATCACCCTCTGATATATTCTAGTATACGATGAATGGCAAGCTCGTATAGATCTAGGCCCTTCATTGAATATTTTTCTAAACCACTAAAACTGGATGACCTGGAAGGTAGAGGGGGTAGAGAAGGAGGGATTATCATAGCACTAAATGTCCTCCCTATTTACCAACATTGCATTTGGGAGGTGACCTATGGATATACAGATGGGCTTAGTCCCATTGTGTTGAGAGCCTAGCACCTTCTCTTGGTTCAAGAGGAATATCAGTGTGAGGTAGTCATCTAGTTAGGCCATAAACATTCAGGGTTAAGAACTGTATTTGTTTACAAATTTCTGATTATTCATTGCATGCACAACAATATGATGAATACATAAACCATTTGCAGCTACCAAATACTAGAAATATATACAAACAAATACACCATACCAAGTAATCAACCCAACTCAGTTCATGACGCTGAGAGAGCCTTAAAATTTATCAATTTACACTAAGTACAAACAAATCTAGAGTCTTTGAGGACATAAGTTCCTGACTGCTTCAACTATGGGAAGTACTTGGGCTCTACCCAGAAACTCATTGTGAGGAGTACCACAGGAACCCCAAAGTAGCTGGCTGCTGAGAGGAATTGCCAAGCGAAACAGGCAACGACCCCTTCCGATTGGGTAGAAATAGCTATGAGGAAAAAGCCAAGAGTTGTCTTCTAGAAGTATTGGTGGCTGAGTGACCACATACAACCAATAGGAAGCCACTAAAACTGGGGTCCAAACATCATTCTCATCAGTTTGATAAACATTTAACACAATTGATCCCCAACGCTCTTCCTCACACCTAAGGGGCAAACCACCACCATTTGGAACATTGACCCGACACCATCATGCCTATTCTTGAAAACCTCACACACCATCAGAAGGCCACATAGACTTTGATTTAGATTCAGACCTGTATCAGTCTGAAACTGACCTCCATTCTGCACCATCAAGCCCCATGGCTAGCGAAAATCTAGATCCATTTTTCGGCATAGCCATAGCAAGTGGACCCATGTACACACCACAACTTGTCACCAACAACCCTGAAGGTGGTCCAAGCATAGTCATGTAAACTGTCATCAGTCAGTTGCCACCATCCATAGTGACCAGCCAAGCTGGCCCATCTACAACACACGGGCGTAGTGGCCCCTCCACCTACACTGCCTCTCCTGCCACACAGGGGGGCAGCGGACCATCCACTTACATTTCCCCTACTATCGTACATGGGGGAAATGCTCTTGCCACTTATATCGTCCTGCCCACAACACTTGGGGGAATTGGCCCATCCATAATGGTGCCACCACAAGTGCCCCCAACTATGCAGATGTATTATGCACCTGCAAATCCCACCACCATCGCAACCCCATCCCACATCAACCTGGGGTCAAATATTCCATTCATGGCTCATATTAACTTGCCTAATTTGGCTTGGTTAACAAATGACCCCATCCGCTACCAATATTTCTGGCCACCCATGCCAACTAAGCTACCATCAGACATCCCCAAGTTTGAAGGAAAAGCAGGGGAATGTCCCCAAAACCACATAATGAAATTCCATCTATGGTGCTCATGAAATAGCATTGTAGATGATTCCATCAGACTGAGGCTATTCCAATGCACCCTCACAGGTGTCGCGGCCAAATGGTACATTGAGATACCACAAGCCAAGTACCCTGATTTCAACTCCCTAGCCTTCATGTTCCTACAATATTTCCAACTCCCCATCAGATATGATGAGGGGGTAGAGATCCTACTATCCTGCCATCAAAACACTACCACTCATATAAATGACCATATCCATGAGTGGCAACGACGCCGTAGCCTATGCACAATCCAACTTGACGATAGGATCTTCTTGGATTGGTTCCTTAAGACCTTGCTCCCACCCATAGCAAAGGACGTCGCATCTGAAAGTCCTCAATCCGAAGAAGAGGCCATATTGAAAGCTCAACAATTTTACCTCATCTATGCTCAGTCTGGATACTTGTACACTATCATCCTAGACGCTCCCCACGCAGGAACCTCCTACCGCAATGCATCGGGGGCATCCCATACAGAAAATGGCATCATAGGATCAGTCTCCCAATAGCCACAACACCGACAGACCCCACATTTAGTTACATCACAACCAAGCAACACTGCTAATGTTTCTTACCAAAACCAAGCTCCGGACTACGCTAGAATGATGTCCTAGTCCGGAGCAACAACTTCCTATGCACAAACTGTGCCACTGCAACAGGATCAGGCCATGGCTTGGACAACATAGCAGTATGTGGGGAAAATTCCCACATTTTTGGTACCACCTCCCACTCAAATATACTATGCACTGCTAGTGCAAGCGGTTCAAGCCCCTACCCCCGCTCCACCCACTCATTGGGACAAGTGTTCACACAACAAAACCGTCCCAACCAGCCTACCCCCAACAACCAACAAGGGAAAGCTAGAAATAATCATCCCTGGAACCAAGGCAGCAACCAACCGTAGGGAGGTGGTCAACAACTGAACCCTCCCAACAATGCCACGACAAATCGACCAGCTCAAAACCCCCAATGACCAAATGCACCAAGACGCAACGCTCCGTTGCGCACAAACCAATCGTGCACACTCTGTGATGTTTATGGGCACTACACATTCGAGTGTCCCCTCATGGGTTGAGCTAAGTAGGCCATTCAAAATGAGGCCCAATAGGAGGCCAATGCTACAAATCAAGCCCAACCCAACCCAGCACCACAAGGACCTCCCTCCATGGTGCTTCAAAACCCACTACCATTCCAAGGATTGGTGGCAACCACACCCCCTCCCCAACCCAATCCCAATGCTCCGGGGTACCTCCCATGGCCGAAATAGGTGTTCACCACCTGCTAGCCATGACGACTGAAGAGGTCAGCTTACAAACCAGACGAAATCAGTACAGTACCACCACCGAACCTACTGACACATCAACAGCATCAACATCCAAAACGGTCAACCTACCTCTTTAGTTACCCCCATTCCCGCACCTCCCCATACACATGATTGCCAATAACGCCATGGCTAGAGCTGCAGTCAGCTATAGCATTGTGGATGATTTGGCCCAAACACCAACCGCCATGTTTGCTCTTGAGGTACTTAAAACATTCCCAACATAGCGGAAAGTCTTACTAGCCGCCCTTGGGGCAGCAGACCCCTCCGACTCCAAGTTGATCACATTCGACATGGATAACGGAGAACCGCCCATGCCATCGACCATTGCCTTTCAAATCTTGGTGTCATCCAGAATTTGGTTGTGCATTGGTGCATAGTGGATGAGGGGGCATCCACGTGCGTTATGTCTACCTTGGTTTGGCAGAAACTTGGATCACCAATTCTAAAACTGTCCTCTACAAATCTGTGGGCTTATGATGGACATCCCACTAAAGCCCAAGGAATCCTCCCTCATGTCCCCATCACATTAGCTAGGAAGATAGTGCTGATCGACATAGAAGTCGTCAACGCTCAACTGGACTATAACCTTCTCCTCCGGAGAAGTTATATGTACGCCATGTGAGCTGTCATGTCAACTATCTTCTATCTCATGATGTTCCCCCATGAAGGGATGATTGTGACAGTTGATCAACTCACTTATCATGATCTACAAGGGTTAATGGCACCTGCCAATGTTATCTTGACCATCACCATTATTGAGCCACAAGGGATGACTACACACACCATTGTCATCCCTGCAATCAACACCATAGTTGAAAACACACAAGCCTCCCCATTGTTGAATGTGGGCCCTAGGTTGTTTGCCGATACCACCATGATGGCTCCTTTCCCGTTAGTCTCACAAACATAAAATGAAACTGTGGACTTGTGCATGGTCTCATCCAGCACTGCTGCACCCAAAAAACAACCGCAGCCGCAACTCCAACCACAACCAAAACATCGTCCACAGCCACAACACCAACAACAGTTGCAACATCACCCACAGTAGTAGCATTACATGCAGCAGCAAATAAAACCAGCATGGAGTTATCTAGGCTCATCTCCAGTCCATACAATTCCCTTCCTCTTTCCCCCACCTGGTGTCATGAGCAAACAGGTAATGGCCACTTTAAGCTTACCCAACTTTACATTGGGAATTCCGATGTGGTATCTTGATCCACCAGCTCAAACAACAATGCCCCAGGTTGTTTTAACCCCGATGCAACCCATCGCAGTGCAGTCTCACCCTCCACCCAGCCCGCAAAAGCCAACCGTCACACCCGCACCCGCACCACCCCACCCGAAAAGGGGCAGTGGCAAGAATGCCAAAGCCACCGCAGAGCCATGACAAGTCCCACCTTTTTCCGTCTGCGAATAACAGGGCCATCCAACTCAAAAATACCCTGAAATCCCAATGATCCATGCGCATTTAGATGCCATGGATACAAACGAAAAAATCCCCATGGTTGAACTCCCAACCGCACCAATAGTCAGGAACAAGGCATTGAGAACAAACCATGCTTGCACCCTTTGTAGCTTGTATGGCCATTACTCTCACCATTTCTAGGACCTGTCTGAATTTCAAATGGCTCTAGCTGACCGCCGTCAACATTCCCTTGAGTTTAAGATCACCTTGATCGAAGAAGTTCACCCACCACCTCCTTCGTCAGACACCATGTCCATTTACATGATGTCCAGTTCCACTGACCCTATTGTCTCCACCATCACCGAAGGTCCTTCAGACCTGTCTCTTCCATTGTTTCCCCAGCCACAGCCACAACCTCAGTCGCAACCTCAACCTCAGTTACCAGGGAAATAGTGGGGTTCATTCCCACTCAACACAATCCTTTTCCTTTTTCTTTTCCTTTTCCTTTTCCTACCATCTGGGATCATGATTAAGTCTTCCTTGGCAACCCTCAATCTATAGGATTTCAGACTGGGAGATCTTGTGTTGTACCTTGAACCACCTACCATACCTTTGAGGCCCCAGGATGTGTTGACTCATGTCCAGCGAATTGAGATGATGTTGCACCTACCTCCAGGTCCATCACAGACTCCTTCTGTCTCCAAGCCTGCCCCTCTTCCTCGAACAGAGACTGGGGGAAAGGCCACCAAAACCATAACCAGTACCATTTACATGATATCTAGCACCAGTTTCCCTTCCATCTCATCGGCCGTGGAAGATCCACCTAATCTATCCCGGCACCACTTATGCAATGACGAAGATATATGTAAGACCGCCTTCGGTTTTACCCCATTCCCTTTAAACCATAGTATGGAATTGGTTCTTCCCATAAAAGACCAGATTTTGTCATTCCGCCTTGCTAATGACCTTCGTCTCGACAAGGGGGCATACCTCTTCGCTGACTCAGATGGTCAACTCCTGAAGAAGTTGTGCAACAGGCTCCACCTCAAGAGAGTCTATGCCTAATATAACCACTATGAGTCCCTTATAGCGTAGTTTTTTCCCTTTCTTGTTTTTCAATGTTTTTTTCCATAAGTCAGGGGAATCACCATTAGCTACTAATCTAAAGTCACTTGGAACCGGTTCGAAACAAATCTCACACCTCCGAGCTCAAATTTACTTCTCTTTATGAGACCATTGTCTCATATTTAATAAATCAATTTTGGGACCATTTCCCACCAGTCACCTCGATTTACGATCCATGACATGATGATGCAAGTGTCTACGGACCTGTACTTGTATCACACTTCTCGATCGCTACTCATGCAAGTTCTTGGGCCACCTCCTATTAAGGAATGTCATTTTTTACTTTTATTTTGTATTTTAACACATAGTTGTCTCTTCATCCACCGCACCTTATGCGGACTTCTAGACCATTTTCCACAAAACGATTTACTTTTCTTATACATATTTGGCATATAAATACCCTCGAATTCACACTCACATCACATGTAGTCAATTCCGTCCACCACAACACACACACGCTCTCTTGACATCTATCCAAGAGCCATCTTGGTTTTCATGCCTTTGCCGCACCAACTCACGAGCCTCTACTGTGATCTATCCCACATATGTATTGGTATGTTTGAGAGCCTTCTTCTCCGTCCATACTGCACGGATGACCTTTGGACCTCTGTCCCCCATCCCAACATGGGGCACCACCTGTGCCACCGCAATCCCTAGTTGACCACACTGGAGTTTTGTTTAAGTTATTTTATGACTCCTTAAAACAATGAAAAGATAGCCGAGTGCATCTGATTCCTTTCCCATTTGCTTAAGTATAGGAAAGGGCATATACATTGTCTCGTTTACCCCCTTTTGCGGACCATGTAGACCATTAATTGAAAAGGACCAGGCTTGGCATATTCAAGCCAAGACTGTCCCCCTCTGCATACTTTTATGCTTTCTTTGGTAGAGGGGCTATACTTTACGAAAAATCTCAGCACGGGTTGTCGTTAAGGTATTTTCTAGCCTTCTCATTAAGAAAAGATTACCAAGCAAACTTGGTTTTATTCATGCTCGTAAAAGTATCTAAATGACCGTTTAGTCAGTATAGGTTTAACCTTTTTTAGCCTTATTGGACTACCAATGGTAAAGAAGTCTCTCATCCCCTCCAGGATGGGCGAGCTCTCCTATGTATACTTTTATCCTTTTTCGGGAATAGGAGACCACCAACAAAAAATAGCCCCCACTGGAGTCTTCTTCGTGCTTTCAGACTCTCTAAAATTGAAATCAACATTGAGCATTTACCTTCTCGGGCTCGCCAAAAATCCACAAGATCATACCATAATGGTGTCCCTAGACACCACCCCACAAAAAATAGTTTGGCAGCATTCCCACATTGGGTCACCTATGTTCAGAGTACTTTGCAATGTGTCTTCCTTAGATCCCATCAATTTCAAAAGTGTCTACCTCCTCCAAGCTTTTCCCATCTGCAGTGACATTCCTGGTATTATAGATATGATCCCATTCCCATGAGTCAAGTTTCATTTGCTGCCTGGTTCACCCTGCCGTCATACTCTGAACAAAGGAAGTTTGAGTCCACCACACTCCCCCTGCCCTTGTTCAATTATTTCCCTCCCCCTCCCCCATTCAGTGGGTCAGTCCGCAAATTGTCTCACACCTTTTGATTATCTCCCTCGTGCTCCTGGTCAAGGAAACATCATTACCTTGACTAGGGGCAGGTCTCCCTCTGTTGACGACAACACACATATTCCAGAGGACTAGAGGTCCCTATACCTTGGTTTCATTAACATCATTGATGAGGTCCTTTGACCACTTGAGAGGAGTCCTTAGTGCCTCTTGGGATGGTTGTTTCTAACGTGCTTGACTCCAACTACATCACCGCATTATTGATATTCATATAGGGTTTGGTCCAAACAGTACTTGGTGGAAGAACCTGGATGTCACCTGACTCCAGCACATTGATGAGTCTATTTGAGGGACCTAAATAGGTTATGTCCCTTATGATTTTTGAGTTGCGTTGGAGACAGTGTTCAGAAGCCCCAACAGTGCTTCTATATAGATTTATGATTGATGCAACATATTTTTACCACAGAGACTCTGACTCTCAATCAGCGAGTCCATACAGCTATGTACTGTTCCAGATCCAGCAGATCGTCAGTCATGAAGATATAGCATTCCATGAGAATTCCATGGGTCCAATGCACTAGATCAGTATTGTATTCATCCTCACATTGAGGCAACCATCATTGTATCATCAGTTGTATATGATTGGCTCTTGTATTTTAGAGCAATGATCAAATTATTCTTTTGACATTGTCATGAGCATGGGGATGCCCACCTCATCCATATACATGTCACACATCATTTGTATCTCACCCATTGATGGGAACCATATTAATACAAAAACAAAAATCCACCATGCTACAACCCCAGAAGTACCACCTCACCGCAGCAAATCCTATGATGTCCGTCGGCCATACGATGAGCTCCTGCCCTCACACATCAGGGGGTAATCTGTTAACCCAAAAAATCCCCCACTAAGCTCTCCATGACCTACACCACCCAAGGACACAACTTCACGACCCTCGATTAGACCCCCACACCCTAAAAAATGCTTAAGGATGAAGAAAAGGGCTTCAAAACTCCAAAAAGAAGCATAAAATACTCTTTTAGGAGCTAAAGCCCCCAAAAAGGGGCTAAAACCCTAAAAGGAGCTAAAATTAGGGCGAAAGGGGCTAAAGACCCAAAAAAGGGGCTAAATCCCAAACCAAGGCCTTAAAACCCTAAAACCCCCCCAAAAAGCTATAAAAGGAGGGTGGGGGGTCACTCTCAAAAGACTTCTCCCTTGCATACTATTATGCTGACCGTGGATGCCTTGAGACCCTTTGTCTCTCAAGCCACCCACAATCCCTCTCCTTCATCTCCATTGAGCCATAACTCCCCCATCCAAGAGAGGTGCTTCCACAAGCTAGGGCATGGTGGCCCATTTCCACCCAAAGAGAAGGTATAACTGTGTTTTCTTGTTTTCTTTATTTTCTGAGTAGTTTCTTTGTTTTTTAACCCATGATTTCATTTGCAGGTTTATTTCCTAACTTGTTTTGCAGGTATTTTGGTTTACTATAGCTTAATGATTGTGTGGATGTCATTGGAAGTGGAACCCTAACCTTTGTTTGTAGAGGGGTTCTCCATCTTTTCTTTTATTTCGGCTCTTTACATTCCATTTTTCCTTTCAGTATTTTTCCAAAGAAGGAACCTACCCTTCTGTCCTATAGACAGAAGGGAGCCATTCCTTCGCCTGTAGCAGGGAGAAATCCCTGCTACAGTGGAACATATGCCACGTTCGAGTTTGTTAGGAGAGGTTCTTCGGTTTGTAACATGTTTTGTCTTTAATATCATTTTAGATACCGAAACACTATAAATGTACCTTCTGAGATAGGAGAAAGGGTTGGAACCAATATAATTTTTGTGTTGTATGCTTTCAAGAACATTTTAATAAAGTTGCATAGCCGAAGTTAGTTTTTACACAGGGATTCATGTGTTGTTTCAAGTTACAGTTTGTTACTTTCTTTCTCATGTGAATTTTTTCTAGTTCATCTCTTACATTATGTTTTCTTTCATGTCTAAAATAAGTGTATAACAGTTTGGAATTCATACATGCTATGCTCCGTCTATTGTTTTTAGATATCCATCGAAACTTTCTTCTAAATTTAATACAAAATTCATTCTTTAATGCTCTGTGTTGATGGTTTGTTCTTGTTCTTCTTTTCAACTAGAAAATTATAATTTGAATGTAATCAAATAGCTATCTTGCATCTATGCCAAATCACCTACATAAGTTCTGTTATCCCCACTGCACATCTCGAATCCATCGCCCAAGGGTTCTATGTTCTGTTTCAACTAATCTTAGAAACAATTCATAGTTTCAATTGTACATATCTAGAATTGTTAATATCTGGTGAGAGATTCCTCTCGGGAGATTAGAAGGCCAATTCTCTCTTCACAAGTGGTTCCACTATTACCTGGGAATGAGCCTTCCACAACCCTTGGTTCAATTCCAGTGCTAATAAATTGGCACCATTTCTGGGGACGAGGTTGAAGATCATGCCTGGGAGAACGACAAGAATCACAAATCTTGAAGAAAGAGATTTCCGCTGGAAAACAGAAGTTTCTACATTCATAAGAAGGTTGTGCATTGCCTTGGTGACTCCATGTTCATTCGAGAAGTATTACATGAGACATCCTGGCTTTCAAGAGGATACATATGAAATGTAATCCTAATACTAAAACTTTTCAAAGTGTGGAAAATCTAGAAAGAATACTTAGGAATAGAAATAAAGAAAACGTGAATATTTCTCTATTTGATACATCATTGTCTCAAGATCTGCATAATATAGCAGAATCTGAATGGGGAAATAGTGTTGAAAGATTACTCACCAAATCAAAGTCTGAGTCCGACCTAAAGAAAGTTGAGATGAGCCCTAGTAGATTGGAATCCTATCTTCTTGATTCTTTGTGGCAAAACCTTGAGACCTCAGCGAAAGCTAAAAAATCAGTCCCCGTTTTCCATATCGTCTAGTTTCCCAATCCCCCAATTTCTCCTAATCAATCTATACCAATGGAAACTGCCAGGTTTTCCCCATTGGCCCTACCTATCGTTTTGCATGACCTTTCTTTAAACTATGCCCAAATAATTTTGCTATATGATGGAGAGGGGAATGTCTCTAAAAAATAACATGTAGGTAAGTTTGATGATTTCATAGATATGGAGGAAGTGGATCATGAAGATGTTAAGATGAGGCTATTTGCACAAAGTTTGTCTGGGGAGGCCAAGAAATGGTATAAATATCTACCCGCTAGATCTATCCAAAGCTTTGTAGGCTTTCATAAAATGTTTCTAGAAAGGTGGGATGATAAGCAGAGTCCGTTACAAGTCCTGTCCCAGTACAATAACCTCAAGAAGGGGGGTTTTGATTCAGTCCATGAGTTCTCTAATAGGTTCATGAGGGTTTAAAATTCAATACCAAACCATATCAAACCTTCACCTGGTGCTGCTAAAATCCATTATGCTGAGGCTTTCGACAATGATTTTGCCTTATTATTGAGAGAAAGGAAATCAACCAAGTGAATGACAACTACTAGAATAGGAATCCCAGGATGAGAGCATACCAGAATGAAGTATGGGATATGTTTAGTAATTATTTCACTAAACATAGCATCCAAGTGATCCCTAGATATGAGAATATCGTGGAGGATTCGTTGGAAACTGCTGATGGAAAGTTTGAAACTCCTACTGCTGGTAAGAGGAAATACAAAGTGGACATTGTGAACAGGCTCTCCATACCGGACAAGACCAAATATTGGTAGGTGTTTGAAGATGATATGCATATCAAAATATTTTTGTAACTCTCACGTGAATTTGTGAATACCCGCATAGATGATGAAAATGCCGACTCCAAGAGCGTCCTAGATGCTAATGGAGATGAAGAAGAGACCGCTGTAGTAGAGAATTTGAAGAGCTCTTTGGGGGGAAAGTATATAGTCCAATTGAAAAGTAATCACATCCCCAGAGGTTTTATTCCCCTATAGATGCAGTTTGACCAAAACGATGTTGCCAGATACCCCAAGGTCAAACCTACTAAGAAACGTTGTGGAGGATAAAAACATTGGCACCGAAGATGATCCAAAAATTGTGAGGCTATCCAGGAAATTACCTGCTTAAAAAAAGAAGGAATATGTAAAATGATGAATAAATACACAAATGTATTTGGATGTAGTTACAATGACCTCAAAGAATACGAAACTTCCATTATACAACACACAATTCCAATCAAGCCTGGAGAGAAACCATTTAGGCAGAAAATCAGAAGAATCAATCCAAAGCTAGTGTCTATAATTGAAAAGGAGATTAAAAATTTGTTAGATGCAAAAATAATTGTAACCCTGAGGTTTTTGAAATGGGTTGCCAATTTGGTGCCATTTAGGAAGAAGAATGGAGAGATAAGACTGTGTGTAGATTTTAGAATTCTAAATAAAGTCTCCTTGAAAGACAACTACCCTTTACCAAAGATGGACTAGATCCTGCAAAGGGTAGTGGGATCAGAAAGGATATCTTCTATGGATGGGTTTTTAGGTTACAACCATGTAAAGGTGCAAGCCGAAGACCAAGAAAAAACTGCTTTCACTACGCCTTAGGGCACCATCATGTATGCAAAGATGCCATCTGGGTTGATGAACGCAGGAGCCACTTTCCAGCGTGCGATGGATATTGGTTTTGAAGACGAAAGGGACAAGTTCATGGTGATTTACATGGAAGATATTACTGTGTACTCTAAGTCAGATAAAGATCATATCAGGCACTTGGAAAGGGTTTTCATTAAATGTAGACAATATGGCATTTCCTTCAATCCGAGAAAGTCAAATTTTTCTCTAGAATAAGGTTAATTGTTGGGTCATATTACTTCCAAGGAGGGCATCAAGATTGATCTAGAAAAGGTGAATGGAATCTTAAAGGTGGAAGAGCCAAGGAGTAAGAAGGAAATACATCTTTCATTGGATAGGTAAATTTCTTAAGAAGATTCATTCCTAGTTTTGCTGAAATCTTAATGAATATTACTAGTATGCTGAGAAATGACCATGAAATAAAATGGAAAGTGGAAGCCAAGAAATCCTTTAAGGATATAAAACAAGACATTTCAGAAACCCCTGTGCTGGTAAGTCTAGATATTGAGAAAGGCTTTTTGGTGTTCTCATATGCTTTAGAGCATACCATGGCAACAATATTGTGGCAGAAAAATGACCAGGGCGAAGAACATCCTATAGCATTCTTCAACAATATATTAAGAGATGGGGAATTAAAATACAATATAATGGAAATACAATCTTGTGATTTGGTTAAATCCTTAAATATTTCAGAATTTATATTCTCCATTCGCATATCATTGCATATGTTCCTAGGAACACGGCGAAGAGCATACTTACATAGCCAGATACGGAGGGGAGAAGAGCTAAATGGATCGCAATACTTCTAGAATATGACATAGAAATTAATCCCACAAAATTGATGAAAGGGAAAGGATTGGATAAAATTATGATGATTCCCATTGTGATTCTCTACAGCTAAACTCTTTGGCTAGCCGGTCAAACCAGCTAGACATAGAAGTGCAGGTGGGTTCTGATTTTTATGTTTCTCCTTGGTATGCTGATATTGTTTATGTATTGTAGAATATACAAGCTCCTGTAGGGTTAAGCAAAACCAGGGTGAGGTCTGTGAAATTGAAGGTTGCTAAATTTTGTATCATAGATCAATATATTTATTGGAAGGACCATGTTGGAATACTGCTGAACTATATTATGGAGAATGAAGCTCAACAGATAGCTAAAGAGTTTCATGAGGGAGATTGTGGAGGACACCATTCTTGGAAGGTAACTGCAAATAAAATGCTTAGAGAAGGATTCTATTGGCCTTTGTTGTTTTCAGATGTGTATAAAGAAACTACCAAATGCCATCAGTGCTAGAGTTTTGAAGGTAAAAGGAAGGTGGTTTCACTTCCCCTCAATCCTATTAGTAGATGCACTTTTCTAGCAGTGGGGGTTGGATTTCATTGGGGAAATAAATCCCAAATACTCACAATAGCATAAGTGGATTTTAACAACTACTGTTTATATCACAAAGTGGATTGAAGCAATTCCCACTACAAGAGCTATGGAAGAAGTGATAATGGATTTCTTGGAAAATAATATTTTGGCAAGATTTGGTTGTCCTAAAAGAATTGTGACTGATAATGCACCTTCTTTTAAGTCAAAAAAGATGATTAATTTATGCCATAAGTATCACATAGGCCTGAATCATTCCATTGCTTACTACCCACAGGATAAGGGATTGGCAGAATCCTCTAACAAGAGTCTGGTGAGGATTATTAAGAAGCTGTTGGAGGACAAAAAGAGAGCTTGGAATATGAAGTTGAAATATTCCTTATGGGAAGATAGGATCAACACCAAGAGGGCTACTGGTATGTCACCATTTTAATTGGTATATGGAGCTGAGATAATTTTTTCGGCATCCCTAAGAGTCCCAGTTATGAAATTGTTGTAAGATTAGTAAGACAAACTTAATCCCATGCAAAGGAGGATCAACAGATTATTGAACTGAATGAATTAAGGGATAAATCTTATGATAAGGTACAGATACATTAGGAAAAGATGAAAAATACCTTTGACAGAAGAGTAAAGGAGGATGTTTTTCAAGTTAATGACTTGGTGTTAAAATGGGATGCACCGCTTGAAGATAAAGAAAAAAATGGAAAATTTGATCACTTGTGGGTAGGCCCATACCTCATTGAAACAATTAGAGGTAACAATGATTTCATTTTGTAGTATCAAGATGGGTCGCAATATGAAGGAGGCCCCATAAATGGGAGATTTCTGAAACATCACCTGGAGTAAAGAGACAGGGTTCCATGTAATATAGTGTAAATATTATTACTTTTTTTTTTTTCCAGTCAGCACAGATGGTGAATTTGAAAATTTGAAGCCCACAGAGAAGGCCCTAAGATCGAAAGAGGTAACCATTTTTCAGTTCTGTTTTCCTTCAGAAAAATAAAGTAAAATAATAAGAGAAGGTTTTCAATGGATTCAGAAACTGGTCTATGGGATTTTTTGCTACCTCGCTTGGAGGATAGCATCACTTATGGAGCTGGTTGTTAGCACCATATTTTGAAAATTTTGGACTATAGAAGGTTTTGGGGAGAGAGGTCTTATCAGAAAAATGATTGGGAAGGAACCGTTAGAGTTAACAAGAGTGATAAATGTACTAGTGGTGGAACATTATGTCTTTGGAATGAGCGCTTGTAGGAACAATGTAAAGAGCATCATAAATCGGTGACCTCGATTCAAAAGGATAAATATCAATGATGAAAATACATTTCGTGGATCATATATACTAGGAAAAACACGGTTGTCATATTTGCGAAGCATGTTAAATGGGAGCCATAATGGAAGGTTGAGATTAATCTAAGGATAGATCCAAGTCTCGAGAACATTCCATAGGACAGACATGCTCATCCGCATAAGCCTTTCCATATTGTGAAATATGCTAAAGGGGGAAAGAATTGGAGGGCTAGAATGAAAGCAAAGATATATCTATGATCATGGTGCATTTCACGATCTGAATTAGCACAAAAGGGGTTGGGATTCCAATCCACGAAAATTTGTAAAGCCCACCCCAATCAACGATTGTGAAGAGGGGGAGATCTTGATTGATGGATAAGAAACACTCCGTGATTAGGAGCTGCATACTTGATTCAGGGAGGAAGAGTTGGTGTATGTTAAAACTCTCAGGTATGGATGATCCCGATGAAGGTAATTTGGAGATCGACGGTGGAGGTTGATTTCCATAATTAAGCTATACATACTGATGTTATGGAAGTTTTGATGCAAAAAAATTGCATATCAAAGGCTCCTATCACAGAGAGAAAGAATCAGGGTAGCAATACCTGTGGTGTTTTTAAATCAGTTTTCCATTTTTTCTCTGTTGTCTAGACCCCATATTGTCCTGAGTTTGTTGAGTGGTGTGCATACAATTTTTCTACCTTTGAAGGAGTCATCATGAATAGGTACAAGTCCAAAATCCTTTGCTCTTTCCACCTTCATATCATCCGTAAAATCCTACACATCCCAGACGAATTTACCCGCATATCCCAAAAATACAAAGAAAATGGTATCATCCAGTTCTTCCAAGAGTCTACTATAGAAAATAGAGATGCTTTCTTGAAGTATTTCTAAAAACCTAATGCTGAAATTATTAGTCTATCTTACCCCTTTGACCTAAATCAATTCAACGAAGAAACCCAGTGGTGCATGACCCTAGCTAGTCAATTCCTAGGTCTAGATACGAATGGTTATATCACAGAGTAGTTGTTAAGTCTACTATTTGTCTTTGAGTACCTATCCTATCGAACCTAAACTTCTAGGACAATCCTTTCAGTCTTGTTGTCTTAAATTTGAAGAATTTATAGCAGAAAACATTTGTTCTTAGTTAGATAATTTCCACAGTACCAAAATGTTCAGGTTCCAATCCCTTTTGTTGAGAATGTTTCGATCTTATAACGAAGATGATTTACAGGTGCCTGAGCTAGAGATCACTGATGACATGACCAAAGACTACTGTAAATTCATGAACAATATGTTGGCAGAAATATATAACCTTTTTTTCCAAGAAATTTTGCCGAGGGTATTTCCTAAGATGAGGCAAAAACTGCAATTGTCCCCTTGTAAGAGGATAGGAGAGTGGTTCCTGGAATAATTTGGAATAGTCATAAGGCTATATGGTTTTCTTGCATCAACCTTATGTCCTTCTAGCCTTCCTGACTACCCAATTTTTCTCCTTGGAATTAGTTAGGAAAAGACTCACCGTTGAAGAAGAACACTTTTTGAATGCTAAGAAGGGCTCCAACATTTCTTTCTCTTGGGAGGTAGGGCCATACATAGTCAAAAGCAAGGATTCCCTACCACTGGTCAATAACCTACTCAAAGGAATGGGATTATCCTTGGAAGAGGCTGTAAACAATGACCCACATCAAGTAATTTCCAAAAGGAGAAAAGCTCACAAGAGTAAGCCTTTTGAGCACACTGAAATAACTGGGCTTAGAGAAGCAGCCAATTGGGATGATTTCCCTAACTCCATCACAATGGATAGTAGTATAGGATCAGCCTTTGTCTCACCTCTTCCAAGGGATGTCTCTCCCCAAATGGACCTATCCAAAGTAGTTGCAATGGCTGGGAATGTTTCATCGTTGGTTAGTTACTCAGGAAGTTCAATGAAAATAGGACCTACAGAGCCCATGGAGACTAATGAGGTAGATACTGCCAGCATGCCCAAAAAGCAGAAGGTAGAATAGAGATAGCAATTGGTACCAGTTAGGAGAAGTAGTATGAGGGGACAAATGAGGAAGGAAAATGTGAAAGAAAAACAAGAACAAGGAGAGCCCGAAACAACCAAATTAGAAATCCAAGAGTATGTGTTTGATGGGAAGACTCTAAAGAGGAATGCCTCCAAAGAAGATTGGCTAGAATCTTACTAAGAAAAGGCCAATAGAACCTTTAAAGAGACGACAATGTTGTATGATGAAGTAGTATAATTTCCCTACCCAAATGTGGAATTATAGACTATGAGGGATCATGCTACATACACCCTTGGCATTGCCTTGACAGTAGGAAATAAGGTGTCAGAGGTTTATGTGAATCTTGAAAAATTTCCCACTACTGATATAATAAATATTAACAGAGAAATCGATGACATTTTGAATACTAGATTACTGATGTCCACATTACAACTGTCCAAGCTAGAGTTGAGCAAATAAAAAAATCAAGACCTCTTGAGGAAGGTGAGAGTTGAAAAAAGGCCCTCAAGGTCCAAATTGCCAATTTGCAAAATAAAGCAGTACATATAGATGTACAGGAAGATAAGAAATCATTAGCCTAAAGATTGTTGGATGAGAAAGGAAAAGAAATCCAAGTAGCTAAAAAGAAGTTGAAAATCCCTTCCACCCAACTCATTTAGACAACTGATTTGTATGAATTTGACAAAGAGAAAGAATCATTAAACAATGAGCTTACATATTGCAAGGCAAAGCTGTTGAAGCTCAAGGAGAAAGAAAAATAATGGGAAACAGATACCAAGCTTCTGAAAGAGAGCGGAAAAGAATTAAAGGCTAAGTTGGCAGCAAAGGAAAAAGAGCTTCAAGAAAAATGCATGGAGGCTGCAATTCAATTAGTAGATGTAATTTGAGAGGTAGATACCATTTCTCTTTCTAAAGAAATGTCCCAATGTCCCAATTGGTTAGTTGCAGATCAGACAACAACAAGTTTCGAGACACATAGAAATCCTTGTCATGAACGATATTCTTTGATAAATTGGTCAGGAAGTTTGAATTACTATTTGATTTTAAAGCCACCTGTACCTTGGTACCTGACATCTCATATACATAAATCACAGAGCTCAAGGTACAAGCGCATGACATGGTTGTCGCGACATTTCCTGGCCCTCATCAATGGAGGTCAATTCAACAATATGGGTCAAGAAAGTATAAGATGCATCCATAAAGACAGCAGGGATGACAACACGAAAGTTATTCTAAAAGGCATGCCCATTTGAAAATTTTCCTTTGCCAGACTTTGTACAGTTGCCACCAACTGGAAATTACAAAAAGGGATTTTATGAATATTTTCTCCCAGTAGTCTGCATTTTATTTTTCTGTTTATGTATGTTACGGAGAAAAAATCCTATGGCTTGGGGTACCACAATAGGCAGAGTAACCGCAGAAATCAATCCTTTCCCATATGCAAGAGAAACCGAACATCTAACACTAAAGGATCTCAAAACATACCTTATTCCAAATGGTTGATGTAGATCCCAGTTGAGCTTTTCCACTCTCACTTGTATTAGCAATTTGCTCTCTCAACATTCAACAAACAAGACAAGCATGTTATATAATGGTGTTAGACCTACTCTAGCATATATAATCAATAACATATAAGCATTTAAAAGAATCCTTGTATTCAATACTCATTTAAATACACATTATTGGATAGGAAAAGATATTTCTATTAATATAAATCAGAGATTACAATAGTGACAACCTTTGTTGGCACGTCTGCGAACTGAAGAAACTGAATCCTCCACCGGGGCCTCCACCACTTCAATCCTCCATCTATCGATAGCAAGCTCACAAGCAAAGGTAATCTTGGGAAGAACACAAAGTGCTCCAAGGGACAAAGGGATGTAGACTCAAGTATAAGCTCCAAAAACAATGGACTATAGTTTTCTTGCTCTTCAATTCCTCTTATTTCAATGTATCGAAAGGTTTCCTTATATAGTGCTTCAATGGGGTAATGGAAGGTCAAATCTGAGTGATCTCAAGGAATATGGAAGGACAAGAGACAAGTGACCCAGATCAACATCAAGGAAGACTCCAAAACTATTTGGCCTTTTGCAACCATCCCGATGTACGCGGGTTTGAGGGTCATACCCGCGTATATACGTGAGAATAGGTTTAAAAGTTGTGTATGGAAAATAATTCATGTTTTTAGGGATGATCTTGGAAACATCAAATAAAATGGTCCATGGGGTCCAAAGATTCTGGAGAGGGACAGGGAAGGCCATAAATGTGTGATCCACCATGTGTGGTAAAATCAGCTGTAATAGATTCCCCCTAATGTGTGAGGTCAGAGGGGTGATACGATGGCCGAAATACATTACATGTCCATCCCAAAAGTGGAGTGATGAAGAACTAGGTAGAAGAATCATCCATCCAACAGTATAATACAATAATCAAACTCTGCACATAACTGCAAGTACGTATAGCAGTCTTGGATACATAAGAGTACAATGGCCATGAATAGGCATGATAAAAAATATGACATGTGTGGTCATCACCATGTACAATATATATAGATCAGAATCTCCATGATGAATATATACAAAGGATCATGATCTACATGAAAGCTGAAGATATACGACATACACTGGGATCAAGTCACGAGAGCTGAAATCTCATGAACACTGGCATGATCAAGGAGGTAGCATATATGAAATTCCACCAATTTGGAAGGTCTTATACACAATCTTCTATGAGTACATGTCCAACTATGTGAATAGAGGTGTCGACGTTGAACATAGTAGTCCATTGTCTGATTACCGGTCATTGATGTATACTGTTAACATATGCGAGATCACCCACCGATAATGAAAATTGGAATCAAGGTACTAGAGTGCAAACTAACAAGTGTGAATAAATGTGTTGAGGTGAAACACTTGAGAGAATCCATCAATCAGGGGACATTGATGTATTCCCAAAACTTTCTATGGAGAGAGAAGCTACCACTGATGAATGCAAGTCTCAAGGCACTCAAAATGACCGTAGACTCCTATCCCAGAATAAAGGATTTGAAGTCGATGGGATGAAATCCGTTGGAAGGAGGGAATTAAGGAATCCCCCATCATCCAACATGAGGTACTCAGCATAGTTGTATAATGTGGAAGAACTTGATCATAATGTGCATGAACCAGTATCGGTATCAGGAATGGTCGATGTGAAAAGTCAAGAGAACTGAGGAATGGCCGACTCAGGTTTCAACTTCCTTCGAACAAGCGCATAAAGTCGAATGGTGACTAAATGTAGGCAACATAGACTCAATATACAAAACTAGGACATCTCTGTGACAAAGGGGGCATTGATAGAGGCTCCATAGGGACAGGAAGCTTAACTAGTCGATGGAGATAAACTCAAAGAAATGAGTACAAATCCTAAAGTCAAACTATTAACCCAACCAATGGATGTGATATATAGTGCTTTGTTCGAAGGAAACATGATTTGACTGCTACCAAAGATAACATCTTTTACTATTCAGATTTTTGGTTTTTTGATTTTTTTTGGACTTTTTCAAATATTTTAAAAAGCTTGAAAAAGAATAAAAGTGCTTTATAGTTACAGACTAGGAGGAGACGAGTGTCAAGGGGCAAACAAACTAGTTCCAAGCAGCAGAACATACCTATGCTCAATGTAAGGAAACATGTGTAGGATAACGACACTCGGGGGAAAGTCCCCTCCCGGTAAAAAATGGGGAATCAAGCTGCAAAAGATATGTAAAATGGATCTACTTGGTTAGAAAGGAGACAAGGTCAAGCTATATGGATGATAATCAAAGTCAGGGAAGCTAGCATAAGGCTTCGTAATGCAAGCAAAACTCATGACAATGTAATTACAACTTGACATATACAAGGGAGTCCCGAGGAAAAAGGCCGGCATAAAGGTCAAGCGGAGTATGAAGCTCTTGCTAAAAGTCATGGCAATACTATACAAAGGACTCCCACAACCTAAAGCAGGCAACACAAAATGGGCACCAAATGAAACAAGGATCTAACTAGGGCACCCATGTATAGGAAAGCTCTACCATTCACATAGTGTCACTTCTAAAAGCAACATGAAGGTTCCGTGACACCATGGAATGGGTTCATACCTAAGGTTAAAATGGAATGGTCATAAGGAAATGCATAAGTGCAAGTGCATGTGATATCCTAACCTATATGCCAGTTCAGATATAATACCTATGATAGGCATGAACAGGTCGAAACCTCGGAGAGAGTGTACAAAAATTGGACCCTATATGAAAACCATATTAATCCAAAAGAACCCAAAATAGTCAATACGAATCCAAAATATAGGAGATAGGGAGGAATGATCATGACAACTAAACGCAAAGGAAACAATGCTATGAATGATGGGACATAAAAAGGAATGTAAAGTGCAGACCCAACGTTCACTTATCCACTACCACCCCTGTGAGGGTGACCATCGGTGTAAAGGCCGAGAGAAGGGAGTCAACATATTCCAAAAATGAAGTGTAGGGTGGAATGTGACCACTCCCAAATCTATGAGAATGGTAAGCGCTTGTGATGCCCCCAAGTCTGACACCGGGGTCCGTACTAGGACCAAGGACGGGTGATAGGATACCAGGCATGCTGAAAATAAAAGGACCTGAAATCAAGAGAGCATAAATATACTCAAGTAACCGTTATCCCAAAGGCCAACTAGTGCACAAAGAGCACACTCCTAAGAAAATATACAGCCAAAATACAATCAAACCAAGGGGAGGATATGTGAGCTCCCGAATGCAGCAAGTATGTCTCACCTAGGAGAGGCTCGAAACTCCCATACACTACAAGTAGAGGTACTATTAACCCAACAAATCCCTCACTTAGCTCTACATGGAATACACCACCCAAGGACACCCATTCACAACCCTCAATTAGACCCCCACACCCTTAAAAATGCTTAAGGATGAAGAAAAGGGCTTAAAAACCCCAAAAAGGGGCCTAAATAACTCTCTACAGGCTAAAGCCTCCAAAAAGGGGCTAAAACCCCTCAAAGGAGCCTAAAACCATAAAAGGAGCTAAATTTAGGGTGAAAGGGGCTAAAACCCCCCAAAAGGGGCTAAAGCCCAGACCAAGGGCTTAAAACCCTAAAACCCCCAAAAAGCTATAAAAGGCCCGTGGGGGGTCAGTCTCAAACACACTCCTCCCTTGCATACTGTTATGCTGTCCATGGATGCTTTGAGACCTCTTTGCCTCTCAAGCCACTTGTATCCCCCTCTCTTACACTCACATTCCCCATTGAGCCATAACTCCTCCTCCATTGCTGAGTGAGATAGAGAAGTCTTTCCTTCCAGCCAGGGCATGGTGGCCCATTTAACCAAATGATAGGTATAAAATTCTTTGCTAATGTGTTTTGTTTAGTATTTTAGTTGTTTTCTAACCCTTGTCTCTTTTCAGGTTTGATTTCTAACATGTTTTTGCAGGTTTTTATTTTCTAATAGTGGTTTATAGGTAGCTAAGTTGAAGCCCTAACATTGTTTGCAGAGGGGCTCACTGCCATTGCTTTCTGTTTCTTTTATTCCTTTCTGTTCCATTTTTATTTCATGCATTTTCAACCAGGAACCTACCCTTCCATCCTATAGATGGAAGGGAGCCATTCCTGCCTTTGTAGCAAGGAGAAATCCCTGCTACAGAATTGGTGACCATACCAGGTCGATCCCATAGGATCCATGGTTCAATTTTTTTCAAATTTCAAGTTTTTCAATTTATGCCCTAGTTTTAGAAATTTCTTGTCAAATATAGCTTACATATAGTTTATTTATAGTTTTTATTGTTGCCGAAGCCTCTACTAGGAAAATCTGAGTCAGTTTGGCCACAGTACAGGTTACTATCGGCCGGATCTGACTCAGGATTAGAAAAACCCCAAATTCAGGGCAGGTCACAATTATCGGGCCTGAACAGGGGATGAGGTCGCTCTTTTAGGCCTTATAGGCATGACCAGGTCGCCCTTTCCCCCCTGAAAGGTGCGACTTCACTCAGAACAACATACTGCTTCTGTCTGTGAAATCTGTGCAACCCCCTCGCCCGTTTCTGAAAAAATTTCACGACCCCCTCGCTGAAATAGACCTGAAATGTGCGGTGTGTCAATCAGAGGCTAAATTTCAGTTTAATAGGGACTTTCAGTGTGGCTCAGCTGCCTCTATCCAGAACAATAGTTCAATTTCAGTTTCTGTTACAATTTACTGCAATTTCCTGTACAAACAATGTGTAAATTACAAACAAATTTTAATGGCTTAATGAATGTAGCTTAACTAAAATCGACAATAAAATTAACGGTATTTCTCACCCTTCCTCCTCTACCCAGTGATCACCCTCCTGGGTATTCTAGGATATGACGAAGGGAAATCTTGTATAGTCCTAGGCCCTTCACTGAATATTGTTCTAAACCACTAAAAATGGATGATCTGGAAGGTAGAGGGGGTAGAGAAGGAGGTCTTCTCACGACGCTAAGCATCCGCCCTGTTGACCAACCTTACATATGGGAGGTGAACTATGGATCTATGGATGGGCCTAGTCCCATTGTGTTGATATCCCAACACCTTCTCTTGGTCTAAGAGGAATATATGTGTAAGGTAGCCACCTAGTTAGGCTGTCACATTCAGGGTTAAAAATGTGTTTGTTTACAAATTTCTGATTATCCACTACTTGCACAATAATTATATGAACTTTGCTACAATATGATGAATGTATAAACCATTTACAACCACCTGATACCAGAAAGATAGAAAAACAAATACACCATACCAAGTAATCAACCCAACTTAGTTCATGACGTTGAGAGAGCCTTAAAATTTAGCAATTTACACTAAGTTCAGACAAATATATAGTCTTTGAGGACATAAGTCCCTGACTGCTTCAACCGTGGGAAGTACTTGGGATCAGCCCAAAAACTCATTGTGAGGAGTACCACAAGAACCCCAAATTAGCTAGCCGTTGAGAGCAATTGCCAAGCGAAACAAGCAACGATCCCCATTGATTGAGCAGAAACACCTGTGAGGAAAAATCCAAGCACTGTCTTCTGACAGTATTGGTGGCTGAGTGACCACCTACAGCCAATAGGAATCCATTAAAACCAGGGTCCAAACATCATTCCCATCAGTTTGATAAACATATAACACAATTGATCCCCCACACTCTTCCTCATGCCTAAGAGGTGAACCACCACCATTTGGGACATTAAACTGACACCATCGAAACCATTCTCAGTGATCTCCCACACCATTAGAAGGCCACACAGCCTCTAATTCATATTTCAACCCATACTAGTCTGAACCAGACCTCCATACTGCACCATAAAGCCCCACGGGTGGTGCAAATCCGGATCCATTTTTTGGCATAACCATAGCAAGTGGACCCATGTACACACCACAACCTATCACCAACAACCCTGCAGGTGGCCCAAGTACAATCATGCAAACTGTCATCAGTCAGCTGCCATCACCCATAGTGACCAGCCAAGCTGGCCCACTTACAACACATGGGGGCAGTGGCCCTTTCACACACACTACCCCTCCTGCCACATAGGGGGCCAGTGGACCATACACTTACATTGCCCCTACTGTCATACATGGGGGCAATGTCCCCTCCACCCACACTATCCCTCCCCCACAATTGGGGGCATTGGCCCATCTACAATGGCACAACCCATAACCCCAGTTATGCAGGTACATTATGCACCTGCAAACCCCACCACCATCCCTTCCCCATCTCACATCAACCTGGGGTCCAATATGACTTTCATGGATTGTCTTAAATTGCCTGATTTGGCTCAAGTGACAAACGACTCCATTCGCCATCAAGATTTTTGGCCTCCAATGCCAACTAAGCTGCCATCAGACATACCTGAGTTTGAAGGCAAGGCGGGGGAATGTCCCCAGAACCATATTATGACATTCCATCTATGGTGATTGTCCAACAAAATCATAGATGATTCCATTAGGCTAAGGCTATTCCAACGCACCCTTACAGGTGCCGCAAAAAAATGGTACATTGAGCTACCGCATGCCAAATATCTAGATTTCAACTCCTTAGCTTTCATGTTCCTACAGTATTTCCAACTCCTTGTCAGAAATGATGAAGGCATGGAGATCCTGTTATCCTGTCGCCAAAGCACTACAATACATATAATCGACCACATCCATGAATGGCGGCGATGTCGCATCTTATGTAAAATCCAACTTGACGATAGGATATTCTTGGATTGGTTCCTCAAGACCTTGCTCCTGCCTAGAGCAAAGGACGTCGCATCCGAATGTCCCCAATCCGAAGTGGAGGCCATACTAAAATCCCAATAGTTTGACCTTATCTATGCCTAGTCTGGATATCTATACATTGTTATTCCAAACACCCCCCATCCAAACACCTCCTACCGGGATGCACCGGGGGCATCTCATGCTGCAGACGACATCATAGGCTCAGTCTCCCAACAACCACATCACCATCCGACACCATTTGCCATTATACCATAATGAAGCAACACTGCTAGTGTTGCTTACCAAAACCAAACTCTAGACTTTGCTAGAATGATGTCCCAGTCCGGAGCAACAACTTCCTACGCACAACCTACACCACCGCAGTAGGCTCAAGCCATGGCATGGACAACACCGCAGTATGCGGGGAAAATGCGCACATTTGTGGCACCACAACCCACCCAAATTTACTATGTACCACCAGTGCAAGCGGTTCAAGCCCTCGCCCCTCCTCCACCCACTTCATTGGGACAAGTATTTGCACAACAAAAATGTCCCAACCACCCTACCCCCAACAATCAACAAGGACAAGCTAGAAATAATCGGCCCTAGAACCAAGCCAATAACCAAACGGAAGGAGGAAATCAACAACCAAATCCTCCCAATAATGTTGCAATGAACCGACCCGCCAAATGCTCCTAGATGCAATGCTCTGCTGTGCACAAACCAACCATGCACACTCTATGAGGCCAATGGGCACTACACATTCGAGTGTCCCCGCATTGATCGCACTAAGCAGGCCATCCAAAGCGAGGCTCAATAGGCTGCCAATGCTACGAACCAAGCCCGACCCAACCCGGCACCACAAGGACCTCCTCTTATGGTACTTCAAAACCCACTACCTGTCCAAGGGTTAGTGGCAACCACACCCCCTCCCCAACCCAATCCCAACACTCCGGGGGCACCTCCCATGGCCGAAATAGGTGTTCACCACTTGCTAGCCATGACCATTGAAGAGGTCAACTTACAAACTAGACGGAATCAGTACGGTACCACCACCGAACCTGCTGACACATTAGTGGCATCAACGTCTAAAATAGTCAACCTACATCTTTAGTTACCCCCGTTCCCACACCCACCCATACGTAGGATTTCCAATAACACCATGGCTAGAGATGTAGTTAGCTATAGCATTATGGATGACCTGGCCCAAACACCAATGGCCATGTCTACCCCGGAGGTACTCAAAACATGCCCAACATAGCGAAAAGTGATACTAGCTTCCCTGGGGGCCATATACCCCTTCGACTCCAAGTTTATCACATTCGACACGGAGAATGGAGAACCATGCATGCCATCGACCATCACCTTCCAAATACCGGTATCTATCCAAAACTTGGTTTTGCATCGATGCATAGTAGACGAGGGGGAATCTACGTGCGTTATGTCTACCCTGGTTTGGCAGAAATTGGGGTCACCAATTCTGCAACCATCCTCTACAACTCTGCAGGCATATGATGGCCATCCCACTAAAGCCCAAGGAATCCTCCCCGATGTCCCCATCACATTGGCCGGGAAGATAGTATTGATCGACATAGAAGTCACCAATGCTCAATTGGACTATAACCTTCTCCTTGGAAGATGTTATATGTATGCCATGAGAGCTGTTGCATCAATTGTCTTCCGTCTCATGATGTTCCCTCACGAAGGGAAGATTGTGACAGTTGATCAACTCACTTATCATGATCCGCAAGGGTTAACAGCACCCGCCAATGTTATCTTGACCATCACAACCATTGAGCCTCAAGGGATGACCACACATGCCAATGTCATCCCTGCAATCAACACTATGGTTGACAACACACCAGCCTACCAATTGTTGAATGTGGGCCCTAGGTTGTTTTCTGATCCCACCATGATGACTCCTTTCTTCTCAGTGTCACCGTCACTGACAAAAAATGAGACTGTGGACTTGTGCATGGTCTCATCCAGCACTACTGCACCGAAACAACAACTACAACCGCAACCCCAACCACAACCACAACATCGTTCACAGCCGCAACACCAACAACAGCCACAACATCACCTGCAGCAGCAACATTATGCACAGCCGCAACCACAACTGCATTCCCACATGCAGCCAGTAGGGAGTTATCTGGGCTCATCCCCAGTCCATACGATTCCCTTCCTCTTTCCCCCACCTGGTGTCATGAGAAATCCGGTAATGGCCACCTTAAGCCTACCCAACTTTACATTGGGAATTCCAATGTGGTATCTTGATCCACCGACTCAACCAGCAATGCCCCAGGTTGTTTTAACCTCGGTGCAACCCATCACGGTCGAGTCTCACACTCCACCCATTTGGAAAATCCAACCACCACACTCGCACCTGCACCACCCCACCTGAAAAGGGCCAGGGGAAAGAATGCCAAAGCCACCATAGAACTGCAACAAGTCCCACCTTGCGCTATCTGTGAGCAACAGGGCCATCAAACTAAAATTTGCCCTGAAATCCCAATAATCCGTGCGCATTTAGATGCCATGGATACAAACAAAAACATCCCTGTGGTTGAACTTCCAACTGCGCCGATAGTTAAAAAGAAGGCATTGAGAACAAACCATGCTTGCGCCCTCTGCGGCTTGTATGGACATTACTCTCATCATTGCCAATACCTCCCCGAATTTCAAATGGCTCTAGCTGACCTCCGTCAAAATTCCCTTGACTCTAAAATCACCTTGATCGAAGAAGTGCACCTCCCACCGCCTTCTTTAGACACCGTGTCCATTTACATGATGTCTAGTTCAACTAACCCGCTTATCTCCACCCCCAATGACGGTCCATCAGACTTGTCTCTTCGGTGATTCAGCAACGATGAAGAGATACTTGAATCTTTGACCACCTCGGAATACCCATGGGATGACATGCACCATCGCTCGTTCTTCCTTCCTGAAGAACTTGTGTCGCAATTTGACCAATTTTTTGTGGAGACCAAATATTTCATCCATGGGAAAGTCGACTGGTTCAAGAACCCCATCCCGATACCAGATTCCTTCGGAGAAGGGAACATGGCCAACATTTCACCCACCATCAAAATCAACATCTCAACCAATTTTGAGATTGTTGAAAAAATCATGCTGGGGGCATATTGCTCCTCGGAAGAGGTTGAGGCCTACAAATCTCTCTTCCAAGAATTTCGTGACATCTTTTCCTGGTCGTACACTGAAATGCCTGGCCTAGATCCATCCATCATGGAACACCACATCAACACATGGCCATATGTGGCACCCATATGCCAAAATCAACGGCCCATTCACCCATCCAAAGTGGCCGCAGTTAAAGCTGAGATAGAGAAGCTATGCACCGTTGGCTTCATCTACCCCATTGCGTACACCACTTGTGTTTCTAATCCTGTTCCCGTGAATAAAAAATAGGGTACCATTCACGTTTTCATAGACTTCTGCGATCTCAATGGGGCATGTCCCAAAGACAACTTACCCACACCCTGCATCGATCAGATCATCGATGCATGCGCCGGACATGAAGCATTTTCCTTAATGGACAGTTTTTCCAGATATAACTAAATCCAAATCTAGAAAGAAGACCATTATAATATGGCATTCACAACCCCATGGGGCACATTCATGTATCGATTCATGCCCTTTGGCATGAAAAAAACTGGAGTCACCTTCCAGTGTGCCATGATACACTGCTTCTGCGACCTCATTCACATTATGTTGGTTTGTCTCGACAACCTCATTGCACGGTCGCAAAATCAAGCAAAGCACATAGATGACCCACGACAAGTCTTCCTACGATGTCGCAAGTACAGAATCCGCTTGAACCCTTTCAAGTGTGTTTTCTGTGTCCCAACAGGCCGTCTACAAGGATTCATCATGTCACACAATGGAATGACTACAGATCCCTGGAAAGTCCCAAGGACTTTCCCTCTAACGTCACCCCTTTGAGTGACAACGTTACAACTTGTATTATAGTTTTTCTCCCTTTTTGTTTTACACATTTTTCAATAGTGAGTCTTATGTATTGTTTCCTCTCATTGCTCCATATGGATTACACCTCAAACCGGTATATGGGATTCTCTAATGGAGCAAGTAGATGGTCTCTGAACCTCACCTCAGTTGCATGGGTCTTCTACTCCCCATCGCACGAGTTGATCCACATCGACAGAATATGCGTGGGCACCGCGACCAACAACCAGGTAGAATATGATGGTATCAATGGACTCTTGGGCACCGCTCTCCAGTTAGGCATTCACCATCTTGATGTCTTCTTAGACTCCCAACTGCTTGTTTCTCAGTTGAACAACTACTATTGCATACATGATCCCTGCCTCTTTAGAAAATTCCTGCACACTAAACAGATGGTTAGAACATTTGAATCCATCACATTCACACATGTTCCCAGAAACCTCAATAGTGTCACAGATCAAATGGCTAATGATATTCTAAATTGGCACATTCACAATCGCATATAGGAAACATACAACCACAACATCATGCATAATCATACTAAAAAATACACATAGTGTAATAATACATCACATAGGAATTTGCATTCCACATCATCATAAAAAGACTCACATAATAAAACCATAAAAGCGCATCCATGTGCGTCAAAAATATATATAGATAAATAGATAAGTCGCATGTCCAAAACATGTCCAATACAAAAATGAGAAGCCACATATGCTTTCACAGCAGGATATACATAGCAACACAAAAACCCCTAAGTGCACCAATGCACTAGGGACAACCCCGCTAGGCTACTAATCTGACTCAGACTCATCATCTGACTCGGTGTCATTGTCTTCCTTAGAGGACTCATCCTCTGCACGAAGATCACCTCTCGTCGCCCGTGAAAGTGCTCACAAGCCATAGACATCTTCCTCATCACACTAGTCCACTCTAGAGGAAGGTCGTGAATAGCGAAAATCATCTCACTACTCAGATGCTGCCATCCATCATCTGAACCCCAATAGCAAGCTTCTTCAAATACGATAGCACTCCATCCATCTCCCGTCGTTGCCGGTGGGAGTTCCTAGTAGGAGCCACCACAGGAGCTATGGTAACTACCTGCCTCCGATGCTCGGGCGGCATGCAAGGACCAATATCTGCACACACAAATAAGGACACCATCAGTCCACACATACAACTATCAACCAACTCAAACTACACTATGTATAAAGATGAACATAAAAACATCACGCATGCATACCAGCTGGTCCCCATGCTTGGCCAGGAGGTTGGGGAATATTAGGGTCCCCCTGATAGTCCATACCTATGTATGGGTACTCCTCAATCACCACAGGAAGCTGTCACCACTCCTCTAAAAAATCCTTAGTAAAGAAGCAGCCCACTCTGCCACCACCCTCTCAGATCATCATCTGGCACCACTGGTACATCCGTGGCTCTTGTGGACCACTATCCTGCACATCTCGGTGTGGACACAGTGTAGGTATTTTCTCGAAGAAGAAAGCACATAGGAAGGAACCAAAACAAATTCCTGCCCCAGATGTCTTCTACTTGTTCAGCTGACACTGAATAGCCTGAAGGTATATCTGGCCCCATCCATAGTACGTTCCCCCGATAGCACACTCTACTAGATGAAGCTTCCCACCAGAGATCTTGTGGCTCCCCATGGAACCCAATATACGCAGTAATAGTGTTGCCATCGCCAGTGTCGACAACTCCTCGATGTCACACATCAGGATATAGGAGCCACGCACATACGCTATAGCGTAGCAATGCCTGTTACACAACTCCACCAGTGTCTCCCCCCGAGAAAAAACAGGTCCCAAATCACCAACCACTCCCAACATAGGGAACCTAGTAAGGAAGTACACATCTACCAGCGTAATCTTGATATGCTGGCCCTGAAAGAGGAACACCTCCTCGTCAACATCCCAGAAACTCACCAATGTTTGCAGTAGCAAACCCAAGCTCTTCATGACGGGTATCCTCATGAACTTTAGCAGTCTGCAATGGGCTAGTGTGTCTCTTGCATTCCTATCTCATAATTATTCCTCCCAGAGGTCTTTGCAATCTCTCTCTCACCACTTGATCTCAACCATCCTGCACAAGCAAAAACCCAGATGTCAGCCACAGCCATCATAAAAAAACACCCAATAGAGGCCAAGTCGCACATGTGTGGGCCAAACATTAGAGGAAATTTGAGGTCTAAAATGGCCCCCCTAAGGAAAATAATAGAATAATAGTTAAAATAATAGAATAATAGTTAAAATAATAAAATAATAGTTATTAATTTTGGAGGAAGAATGAAAAAAACTACTTTTTGTGTTCGTATTTTCGACATATCTCCCTGTGTCTTTACTCAAATTCTGAGCGTGAGAGCTTGTTGGATGCAGAATTCAATTCCACATCCAACGAGTACCCACATAGCATAATTTTGACGGACCCCGCTACCCCAAAAACAAGAAATGCCTAAAAAAACGTGATGATGATGTCATCATCACATTTTTTTAGGTATTTCTTATTTTTTGGGTAGCGGGGTTGGTCAAAAGTATGCAGTGTGGGTACTCGTTGGATGCGGAATTGAATTCCACATCCAATGAGCTTTCTCGCTTGAAATTTGAGTAAAATCACAGGGAGATACGTTGAAAATATGAATAAAAAAAGTAGTTTTCTTTTATGACAAA